>QEPC01000281.1:808219-822683 GCA_003113815.1 Sphenodon punctatus | reverse complement strand
AGTTTAAAAGAGGTTTGGACAAGTTTCTGGAAGATAGGTCCATTAGCAGCTATTAGCCAGACAGGATCAGGGAACATGACGGGAGCTGGGGGAAAACAACAGGGAATGGATCCCCCATTGTGACCTGTTGGGTGCTTCTCCCAAGCCACTGCGATTGGCCACCGTTGGAGACAGGATGCTGGGCTAGATGGACCACTGGTCTGAGCCAGTATGGCACTTCTTACGTGTGTGCGTGTGTGAGAGTTCCGTGAACTTTTAAGTTGATTAATAGATAGGCAGAACCCAAATGTACATAAGCAATTGTGATCAGATTTTCAGAAGACCTCAAACTCTAAAATGAGGAATTTTTTTTTTAAAAAGAGCTTGACTGCCATTTACCCAGCATGCTAAGATGTTTTGAAAATCTGATCATAGGTGATCAATGAGAGCTGCAGGGTGTTCAGATTATTATTTTTTTTAAAAATCCACTTCAAGTTGGTACTTAAATGGAGACTGCTCTTTTGAAATTCTAGTCCTGATTTTGGATGCGAGCATTTGAAAATCTGACCTCGACCTTGAAATGTGGATGGAAATTCATTTTGTAGAGCTTGTCAGGACCGAGTCTTGAACCAACATCTGTGGAATTTCCAGATGGTGGCCAACACCTCTACATCACTGTGACACCTGTCTTGACCCATCAGCTGAACAGTTTTTTCCTCAGTTGCCCATGCCATACCTCCCACACATCTGATTGGCTGCTTCCTGGCATAAAAGACTGCTAGCAGGAAAAGAAATCTGGGTAAAACAACTTCCAAAGCGTCTGTGCTTGAGCCTGTGCCTTCCTATCTTCCACTCCTTTCCTCATCCTGAATCCTACTCTAGGGATGGGCAAACGCGGTACGGAAGTTCAGAGTTCGGGCTGAACTCGGCCTGTTCTGACGACCGAACTGAACGTCTGAACCGAATGCTCGAACGGCCGAACAGTTCGGAAAAGTTCAGATGAGTTTGGATGAGTTCAGGGGTGAGAAAAACGTGACTGGAAGGCAGGAAAAACATGACTGGAAGAGGGAGCAGCTGAGGAGCAGACTTCCTGGCACCAGGGCTGGAGACCAGGGGTGGTTTCAGGGTCAAACCAAAAAAATATTTCGAATTCAGTTTCGGTATTGATAGTGCTATTTTTGGTTGTTCAGCCGAACCGAACTCCGCCAAACCTAACAGCTGAACCTGAACTCGGATTTTGGACTTAACGACCGAACGTCCAAACATCCGAACCGCGTTCTGTTCACCCATATCTACCCTACTTGAGCCGGCACTTCTGTCCTTGCCCTTAACCCTTGTCCAGTCCTTTCCCCCATCTCCTTAGTCTGACTTCTACCACTGACCTCCTGGAATGTTTCATTTTGGCTTGACCTTCTGTTTTTGACCCTGTGTCCTGATGCTGCACTTTGGTTGCTCCTCTCATTTGTTGTCTGACTGCAGTGGTTCCAGTCCTGCTCAGGCCACCCATGATCTGATGCCTTACATAACTCTCTTTTATTCCTGCAGACTCTCCCAAGTGACTTAATTACCAGCTGAAGAAGAGCCTTTTGTGGCCTGAAAACTTGCATACTCTTCCAAACAGAAGTTGGTCCAATAAAAGGTATCAGCTGAATTATTTTGTCTCTATCTAAGTGCCAGTGTATCCCATCCACACAGAGTGCCCCTGGTATGCTGTTGAATGTGCTAGATGTGTCTTAATTTTCTATTGATTTCTTTGGAATTTTGGGAGCATAGCAAGTTTTTTCATTGGCCTAGTAAGTGTTAACTTAAGTTTAAACTGTGCTCCTTCCCACACAGTCTCTGATAAAAAGGCCTACTGCATGAACCCTGAAAAAGTGCCAGAGGCATTTTTAACATCCTAATGCAGACACTTCAAAAACACATGTTTAACACGCTTGCTTCCCAGTAGGGCCATATCCAAAACATTTGACCTCTTGAAGAATTCTAACTATGTGTAGTGATTGAAGCTTTTACTCTAAAGTCATGTCATTTGGACTTTTTTTTAGCAGAATGGCTGAGGCTGGTGAATATGCATGAAGACCCTTTAAAAATACCTTTGCAATATTGTATATCACAATAGTGATATACGACATGGGTGTCTTTAGACAGACTAACACCAGATTCCCCGTGTGCAGCCTTGATAGCCCTGGATTTAAATGGACCCAGCAGCAGTCTGCCTGCACCATAGTCCGCAGCTCCCCTGCATTAGAGTTGTGGGTGGATCAGTCACCGCTCTAGACTTCCACCTGTAACTCTATGGCATTGCTGGGGCAACCCCCGACCTGAAGCAGAGCTGCAGTGGCCCATCCTCTGAGAAGAGGGACTGCTGCTTCACTCCTGGATGGTGCTCTAGGTTTCGGCAGCCCGCTGTGTTTGTGGTGCTCTTATACATTCTGGAGAACTGCAAGTGGAGCTGGCCCGGAACAGGCAGTGCCTGCTCTACCTCTGCTCCACCTCACACCCAGGCAGGGTTGAGGCAGAGCAGAGGTGTGGGTGCAGTCTGTATAAAAACACTCATTGTCAACATAGATGCAGGCCTTGGAGCTGCTCCTGAGTAAGTAGTTTGAGGATAGCAGCATCCAAGTTTTTTGCCAAGAAATAATTTTCACCAAAATGTTTATGGCTAATGTCCTGTCATTTTTAATTGTTTTGAATGAGCCAGGAATTGAATTATATGATCTGAAATATCTCAATAGAAAAATACTCTCAGCACTGTTTCTCTGGCTTTATAGCAGAAACTCAGGCCCTCTCTAGTTTGGCTCTTCCTCTATTCTGGACATGTTTGTATGTCTCACAACTCTCAAAGACATGATATTACTGTTACAGAAAAAGCCCTGCTTATCCCTGTTGGGAACCAAGACTGAGGTCTGGGTGAGTTGGTGCAGGATCAGGGTTGAAGGGCCCAGGAGTTCAGAGCACTGAGGATGTGAACTGGCACATGGACCAGGGGGTAGGACAGGAAGATGGACAGTTGGGGCAGACACACAGACATCCACGCAGGGTCAGAAGGACCGGTTTCAGGACAGTGGGCAGAAGGACCAGTCTCCAGAAAGGGGGTTGGGAGGACAGACAGAATACAAAACAGGGCAGATCTAGTCCAAGACACTAAGGGGTTCAACGGAGAGCAGAGCCAATTCACAGTCGAACAGAGTGGAATAAAGAGAAACCAGGAAGGGGGAGACAGAAGCCAGCAAGGTGTCTGATGATCTGCCCAGGTTCCTGTGGCTGCAGGCCAGACTTTTATACAGCAGGCAGCCAACCAAGAACCTGGGGCTGTGGATCAAGGCTGAGGTGAGGTGTGGCCTGACCAACATTGGGAAAGGTCCTCCGCACCAACCTTGGTCAGAATGAACTATTGGCTCTGAGGAATCGGCTGCCACCTACCTTGAGTATGGTCCATACAACACAGCTCTGTTGTTTGGAGAGTACTGGAGTGCTAGCCCAGTGATGAGGTGAGTCAGCCCAGGGAGCTCAGGTGCTGGGATTGGCTGCTGCAAGCTTCTTCCCTTCCACTCCACTTCCCTGGTCCCACACCACCAAACATCTAGACAAAAAGCATGTTCCCAGTGACCTCTAGATAAATGGGTTTCAATTAAGGCTGAAATGAAATCACGGTAAACTGAGTAGCGGGGAGGGGAGTTCTCCCAAGCACTCCTAGCCAGCTCTTGTAAATTTCAAAGCCTGTTTCTCACCCCCCCCGCCAAACAAATGCATTGCGTGTTAACATTGCCCAAAGTGGGAAAACTCTGCCCAAAGTGTGTTAACGTCACCCTTAGAGTAGTCTTCTAGCAAAAGGAAGAGTAGGGTATGACTCTGGAAAGGGGGTTCTTTGCCCTTCTAAATGATACATCACCAAAGGGATTGACAGAGGGATGACTATGCATGTGTGTGATACACCTTGGGGCTAGGCCCCACTATCCATGTCCTGGGGTTTCGGTCCCAAGTGATATTTACTCAGAGCCCTGAAGATAGCATACTGGGGACAGTCACCCCAGACCCGTAACGGGGCAGCCTGTGTCCCCTCCCCTTAGTCCTCTCAATGTGTGGTTTACCTCTGGCTGGGCCCCTGGTTGGGGTTCCCCGAGCCCTGTGTGTCAAGCCTTAGAGATGGATCCCCTTAGGAGGCGTAGTCACCTCCTCCACTGGCAACTTGCCTGCGGTCCACTGGGCCTGAGCACAGGAGACCTAGACAGGTGGTCTAGCCTCCTCCCTCCTGCTCCCCTCAGCTCAGCTTTACCTGCTCCTTCTGCTGGCCTCACTCTCTTGGCATCCCAGCTTTTCAACTCTGGCCAGGTTTCCAGGCCCACCCCCTTCCATCTCGGGCTTCCCCTCCCTAGCAGCAGCATGGCATGGCCCGATGACATCATTGGGTCACGTTGGGGAAGTGCCATCGGTACGGCTATGCCATCCCCAGGACAAGCAGCTGAGTTGTACAGCAGAAGCAATTCAGTTCAGTTTGACTCCGAAGAACCCTTTAGGCCTTCTTCCACAGGGAATAGAAGCCTGGTATCCCACAAACTCACTGACAGCCAGGGCAACTCAGAGGCCACCCTAGTGCAGGGCCATCAGGGGAGAGAGAGCCCCCCTGAAAGGTTGAAGCAGGTGTCCTGTTAAAACAGTCGCTGGTGCACATTGTCCTAATGGGTTAACATTGGTCACTTTATAAACCCATCCCTTCTTCATTGGCTACTTACAAAACCTAGTTGTTTTCCATTTTACACAACCCCTGTATTAGGTGGTGCCATAACCTTTTCCCCTCAGAGGGGTTTTCCCTACCTAAACGAACTACATTGATTGGTTATTTTGCAATCCCCCGAGAGCTGAGATTTCTGACAGGCACAGTGATGTAAGAAAGCTTGGTGTTCAGTGGGCTTAGTGACCCCAGACTAAGATATTAACCCCTTCACTCAGAGCTCTCCACCATTTTACTGCTCTCTCCCACTCCCATCCACAACTGGTTAAACAATTTATAATCAACATTAACAGCAACATTACAACCTTCAGGATCCGCCCTTTTCTGTCTGTCTCCTCTGCCAAAACTCTCATCCATGCCCTAGTCATCTCACGCCTCGACTATTGTAACCTCCTCCTCACTGGCCTTCCCCGCTCTCACCTTGCTTCCCTCATCTCTGTTCGAAACTCTGCTGCCAGGATCATCCACCTTGCCCATCACTTTGACCACGTGCAGCCTCTCCTCTCCTCTCCTCACTGGCTCCCTTTTCCTTTTTTTTTTTTTCATTTTTCATTTCATTGTTTATTTATACCCCGCACTCTCCTGCCATTTGGCAGCTCGAGACGGCTTCCAACGTAATAATACAAAATAGGTCCACTTGGACCAACAATTCAATAACAATAATCCAATAACAATACCCCTACATTTTAGACAATGAATAATCCATCCACCAATTCCCACACATCATTCCCATCAATCTGATAGCCTACAAAACTATTCTTTACCTTCCAAACCCACCCTGCTGCCACCAGGGGGGAACCATCCATTCCTCCCCTCCTGCTGCCACCAGGGGGGGGAAGGCCAGCCCAACCCACTCATCATTCCCATCATTCTAATAACCTACAAAACTATCCTTTATCTTTCCAAACCCACACTGCTGCCACGAGGGGGGAACCATCCACTCCATACCACTTGCTCTCACCAAGGGAAGAGTACTTATAAACCAATCATGTCTAATACAATCCCTCATACAATAACATAATATAAGAGCCCCAGCCAATCAATATCAGTACAACAATATAATAAAAGCCGCTTATAAATTTTATAACACAAAAATCTCCCTTTTCTTAATCATAACAATAAATCTTCACACAACAACAATTCCTCCCCATCAAAGCATTCTCAACAACAGCTAGTACCACTCCCCTCTTAGTGTCGGACAAAAGAAAAAACCCTCATCCAACACTCACATTCCCCGACGCTTTAACTCCCCTTGCCACCACACATCGATAATATGAACTGGCCTTCCTGGCCACGGCCACCGGTCCAAGCCAAAGGGCACAGCCAAAGGGCACGCCCCTTTGGCCGTGTCCCTTCGGCACGTGCCCCGGCAAGGCCACCGCCCAGACCCGGCTTTAATGCTAGCAGCTTGGGGTGCACGCTCTCCAGTCCCTGCCCCCGCCCCCTTATCGGGCACAGCTGTGATGGTAAGCCTCTCCAGTTTCTAGAACTCACTCCCAGCTCCCGCTGTTGTTATCCTGTCTCTGGAGCATTAGTCAACACCCCATTACTCAAGGGAAGGAAGGGGCAGATCACCATCACAGTTCCTCTCCTGAGCGTATTCTGCACAAGTTCCTTGTATTCACCTACGAAGCCCTTCACAACCTCGTTCCTCCCTACCTCTCTGCCCTCATCTCCCTCCGAACTCCTGTTCGAGCACTCCGCTCCTCCTCCATCCCCTCCCTCACCCTCCCACGCCTCCCCTGCTCCCCCAACCACCTTTGTCCCTTCTCCCTCGCTGCCCCGCATGCCTGGAACTCCCTTTCTGCCCTCGTCCGCCTGGCCCCCAACCTCCACACCTTCAAGTCCCTCCTCAAAACCCATTTCTTCTGCTCCGCCTTTCCTAACTCCTGCTAATCATTCCCACCCAGGATTATCCCCCATCTGCTATTTGTAAACTCCCAATTTGCTGTAACCAAGCCAAGAACGTGTACCTGAGCTCTTTCATCCTCATGAATGTTTCATCCCTTTTCTCTCTCTCTTTTCTCCCTTCCTTGTTTCCCCTCCCCCTGTCTTTAGATTGTAAGCTCTCGGGCAGGGACCGTGTCTATCTTATTCTTTGTAAAGCACCAGGTACATTGCTGGCACTATATAAATGCTCATCATCATCATCATCATCATAATTAATTAATAATCTTTCCCATCTGAACTTGAAATCAAGAGCCAAAACACCCACTTCCACCCACAGGCCTGCCTAGTGACTCGGGTAACGTTAGGGGTGCATTTCAAATGAGGAACTTAACTTGTTAGTAACTGCAAAGAAATACTAATGCTTTGATATAGCATGCCATTTGCTACAACTTGTGTTCTCTCACTAGATGTCCTGAGAGGTTAACATGTGTTTCAGTGAGCTAGCTAACTTGTGTTACGATCTCCATGGAGGAAGGGCAAGAAGAGCAATGCATATGAACTTCTGTGGTGTGAGTTAGATGTGAGAACACTCATGACTCTAGCAGCAGCTATGGGTCCTTCCCTGCTTGGGTTCCTGTCAGCAAAGCACTCAGAGTCTGATGGAAGCGAGTGCGACCAGGGATGTTGGTGGATGAACAGGATAGCCCCTCCATGCACAGCACTTCAGTGCAGAAGCTGTTCAGGGGGAGCAGAACAGTCCCTTCCTCCTGGTCCCCCATAGAATGTGGGTCCACATATTACAGACTCTATGGGCGCTTTTAAACGATCCAAGCGGGATCATTCAATACCGCCATCGGGCACCCGCCTTCCCCTCTACGTCATGTCTGATGTTCAGAAGAGCATCAGACACGGCGTAGAGTGTATGTGCACATGTGCACCCTTCTGCGCGTGCGCACTCTGGCAAGGAATCCAGAAATGCGGCATAAAGTCGGCACAGCGGCGATCCACCTTGAAGGGGGCAGGATCGCCGGGCCGGCTTAACGCGGCGGAGATCCGGCTTTAGAGCGTACCGGGGATTTAGACGGGCAGCAACAATGGCAGCTGATAAAGGGCTCAGACGCCATTTCTGTCTCTTCAAAAAGCGCCCTATGTGTGTGTCAAAACTGGAGACTACTGCTGCATTTTTTCTGAAGCAGTGCCTCTAGGTTTGCTCTAGCAGTGTCACTGCTTTTCTGAAGCAGTGGTTCCATGTTTTTGGGTGCTGTAATGCATGGAAAAACATGTAGACCGTTTTCTAGTCATATAGAGTAGAAATGAGTAGAAGATTTTGTATTCATGGATATTATTCACATTTTTCAGGTCGTCATCCAAATATCTGAATGATATCCAGCCCTGAAATGGATATTTGTATAGCCACTATGGGAAGGTGACCTGGCTTGCCGGGGCCATGATGGCTGAGGCATGCTTAAAACCCCACAGTCTCAGGCAAACTCATCAGTTTCTGCATCTCTATACACGGTTGCTTCATACCTTTGGCCTGGATGGCATTGGCCTTGGTCAGAATCCTGGACAGCTGCTAGTGGACCGTCAGTTCTGCTGGAACTCTGCAAGAAGCAAGCAAAAACCACTGGATGCTCTTACAACAATCTATTACCATAGAACATCCATTTCAAGAGTGACCAAGTATATAAAATATTACAGTGGACAAAAATCACATCTGAATACAAAAAGAGTCCAGAATGTTCAATGAACCATGGAATATCAATCAAAAATTCAAAGTGTCCAACATGTTTCAACTGTAGAGTTTTCAGGGATGACCATACTCATAATCATGAGTGTCTACTGAAAAATATCAATAAGACAAGCAAATGCACACTAACAACATCAATACACAAAAATATCAGGCAAAAAAACCTTAAAAAAAAAATCTTACATGTATCACCATAGTTATATAAAAAATAAATAAATCACATAATGCCGGCATCCTGGGGTCATTCAAGTCATGGAGTTTCCTTTATTCTCCAAAAGCTGAATTATCTTCTATATAAAAAAGAATATACAAAGCAAATTGCATGTAAAAATGATATTATTAATATGAAATTTAAAAAAGAGAAGGGAAAAGAAGGAAAAAAGGGGAGGAGAAAAGGTACCAACTGCCAAAACATCCACACTTTTGGGCTCTCGTAGTTTCTGGAGGGTTGGAGGTCCGTGCTCCTTAAACAGCCTGAGTCCAACCCATTAGATCCACATATTCAGTTATTTTGATTTGGATACCTCATTTATTTCAGTTTGGTTATTTTGGTCCTTACTTTGACCCTTTGTACATGGGCAGCGGGGGACGGGGGTGCTGCAGCGGTGGGTGGAGGTGGGTGGGTGTCCTTTCCCACTGACACACTCCCATCTCCACCCACGGAGCCTCCGCCGTTGTTCTGGGTGGCTCCATGTGTGGAGAGGAGTGTACGTCAGGAGAACGTACGTTCGTCCATGTGGTGTTCACATGGACGAACACCCATTCCCCCTCCCCCCGCCGTGCTTTTTCCACGGATGCCACCACGCATCTAACACCCTCCCGCAACCCAGTCGGGGGGGGGGAGGGGGGAAGCATCCATGTAAAAATGGCCTTTGTTTCAACTATTATGCAATAGTACCAAAATGAAGTAAACAGAATACACTGAAATGTCTGAACTGAAATAAATGAAATACTGAAATAACTGAACCACCATATCTGAAGCAGATATCTGGTGAAATGGGACTGAATATTCCCTTTGTTGGACCTGAATCCAAGCGAGCAAATTAGTTGTATTGCTGCAACATTGTATTGCTGCAAATATTCATTTCACCTCCAGTTGAGATTGATTTTGCATGGGGCTAACTAATACATTTCACCTCCAGTTGAGATTGATTTTGCATGGGGCTAACTAATACATTTTTAAACACACAAAGATCTTCACCCATCTTAGCTAATGTATGTTAAAAATACACCTTTATTTAGCTCAGCTTAATCCCTCATGGATACATGCCAAAAGATAGGAATCTAGCCTGTATTGTTTTTGATTGCAGACAGAGGAGTACTAGAAAAAGTAATATGCTGTCACAGGGATGCGGGGGGTGGGGTGGGGGGGAGAGACAAACCAGGGATGACCCCCACACACTCACACAGGGCCACTGGACTCTCACTCTGCTGGGAAACACCTGGGAAATAATGCCCATCAGCATCAGGATAGTGTTGTGGCCCTTTAGATCTCAATGAAACCAGGCCCCTATCATCATAGGGTACAGAGCTCTTTTGTGAGAGTACAGCCTCACACCACACACTTTCGCTGGCAAAAGGGGTGGAGAGAAATGAGTGAAGGGACTATGGGGGTTCGGGGGTATAGGGAGCCAGGTCCCGGGGAAAGGATAGTGGAGTTTTCGTTCTACAGGGAGGAAAGAATGAACCCCAGGAAAGGGGACTTGCACTCTTCTCACCCACCACACACTCAGTCATAGGGGAAGGACACAAGGGAACACAATCTGCTATAACACTCCAAACTCTCACAATAGGCAAAGGCAAAGGGAACAAAAAGACATAATCACACTTAGCTTGCTTGGGGCCAGCTTCTCAGGCTCTGATTACTGGCGCTGTGTGTCTCACAGCGCCGGAGTTTATACCCTTGGCTCCGCTCCCTGATGTGCCTGTAGCCGTGCGGAGCGCCGCACTGGCTCTGCTGATGACCTCACACTGTATGAGGTTGAAGGCTGGGGCTTCCTGTTGTCGGCATCCAGGCGGGTTGTCTTAGCAACCTGACGCTACAGCGAGGCTGCCTGTGCCACAGCGTCTGTTTCCTGTGCTGGCAGCGCCTCGGCCTGCACAGGAGCAGGGGCGGCGACTCTCCAGCACACTCCAGAGACCCGGAGACACACACACACCCCAGCAATGCCATGACTGCCGGGCTGACAGTAGCCTCCCCCCCCCCCGAGACCCCCAGGCAAGGGCCCAGCGGGGACCCGGCTCCTCAGGATGTCAGCGATTAAACATGCGAAGACGCTAGTCATGGGTTCCCAGGACCATTCTTCAGGGCCATAGCTCGCCCAATTCACTAGACAGTGTAGACGACCCAAATGTAGGTTAGAGTCCAAAATGGCCCTGACTTCATACTCAAGTCCGAGTTCAGATTGGACGACAGGCCCTGGCAGGTCTTGCTGATCAGGGGTAGCAGTTCCAACTGCCTTTTTTAGTAGGGACACATAGAACGTGGGGTGGATCCGAATGCGGGATGGCAGTTGTACTGTGTACGTAACATTGTTCACTTGTCTCAGAATTTGGTATGGTCCCAATATACCTATAATCCAATTTGGCAAACGGACATGTGGAGGCGTAGTGTCTGCGATTGACCCACACAAAGTCTCCTGGTTTCAAAGGGGAAGCACATCTTCGATGTTTATCGCCGTTCTGTTTATACCCTTGCCTTGACTGTTCAAGGACCCTTTTGGCTAAGGCTTGCATTTCTTGAATATGATGAGCGAGTACACCAGCTGTCGGGACTTGTTAGGGATGGGCGAACAGAACACCGTTCGGATGTTTGGTTGTTTGGTTCGAATCCCAAGTTCGGGTTCGACTGTTCGGTTCAGCAGAGTTCGGTTCGGCCGAATTCGGCTGAACATTAAAAAAGTGCTATCGGTACCAAAACCAAAACAGAAGTTTTTTCGGTAGCGGTATTTTTGGCCCTGAAACTACCCCTGGTGTCCACCCCTGGTGCCAGGAAATCTGCTCCTTAGCTGCCTCCCCCTTCCAGTCACGTTTTTCCTGCCCAAAGTCACGTTTTCCCCCGAACTCATCCGAACTCACCGAAACTGTTTGGAAGTTTGAGCGTTCGGTTCGGAAGTTTGGTTCAGTCATCCGAACAGGCTGAGTTCGGCCTGAACTCCGAACTTCCGAACCTCGTTCGCCTATGGACTTGTATAGGTGGCAATTCTCGAATGCCAGTTTAGGGGTGGAATCCATAGGTTACATAAAAGGGGGACTCTCTGAGGGAGGAGTTTGGGGTATTATTGTATGCGAACTCCACCATAGTCAGCCAGGCATACCAATCATCCTGCAGGTAGTTTGTATAACATCGAAAATATTGCTTGAAGTTTTGATTGACAGGTTTGACCTGTCAGTTTGCCTGTGGGTGATTGGCAGTAGTAGGTTTTAAATTAACTTGCAAAGCCTTAAATAATGCTACCCAGAAATGAGAAACAAATTGGGAGCCTCTATCACTGATGAGTTCTAAAGGCCAACCGTGTAGTTTTATCATGTGGCAGATTAACAGTAAGGCTGTTTGATGGGCTGAAGGTAACCCTTTGCAGGCCACAAAGTGGGCCATTTTGGTAAAATGGTCCACTATGACAAAGATGGTATTATATCCCCGAGAAGGAGGTAGTTCTATGATAAAGTCTATTCCTACCAGTTGCCAAGGGCCTTGAGGTGGAGTAGAAAGCTGGAGTAGACCCATTGGGGCTTTTCTGGGGACTTTGGGGCGGGCACAGGTGGTGCAACCTTTTACATACTGTTGTACACCTTGTGGTAAGGTGGGCCACCAGAAGGATCTCTGGATCAGTTTAAAGGTTCGTTCTTGTCCAGGGTGACCATCCAGTGGGGCATCGTGGTGGGACCACAGTATGTGTGGTTGGCAGGAAGGAGGAATTACAATCTGACCCTGTCTTTTAATTAGTCAGTTTTCTTTGACATAGGAAGGATCTTCTGTTACTGAGAGTTCACTGGTCGTATTGAGATGGTCAAGTTGTAAGCAAGTTGCTGCGAAGACCTTTCGATCCACTATAAATCCTTGCAATCTCAGGTCCATGTTACGTCCTTCGTGATATCAAGATAAAGCATCAGCAAGAACGTTTAGTTTCCCGGGTCGGTACTGAATCATGAAAGAAAAGTGAGTGAAGGGCAGCGCTCATTAGGCATGTCAAGCGTTGGTAATTTGTGCTGTTTGGAGAAAGGTCAAGTTTTTATGATATCGCAGTCACTGGGTATTGTGCACCTTCTAAATAGTGCCACTAGGTCTCAAAAGCCGCCTTGATGGCCAAGAGTTCGCGGTCAAATGTGGTGTTATTTTGTTCTGCCAACGTTAATTGCTGAGAGTAGTACGCAATAGACTTCTGTCATTTTCTGATTCTTGCGAGAGCTCCGTGCCAATGGCCCCACTGGATGAATCTGCTTCAACATGGAAGGGTTTCTGGAAGTTTGGATGTTGAAGAATAGGTGTTGTCATAAAGGCTTCTTTGAGATAGTCGAAACTGTTCTGTTGTTTGGGTCCACAAGTGTAGGCCTGTTTTTTCTTTAGGAGTTGTGTAAGGGGGGTTGTTATTTCTACGTAATTTGGGATGTAGTGATGATGATAGTTCGTACTCCCTAGAAATCTCTGGAGGGGTTTAACTGCTTTTGGTGATGGCTGTCGTTGAATAGCTTCCATCTTTGGGGTGTCCATTTTGATTCCTAATGGGCTGATAACAAAGCCCAGGAACTCCACTGTGGTTATGTGAAATGCAAATTTCTCTTTTTTACAGTAAAGTTTGTGTTCGTAATCATTGTGACACTTCTCACACATGCTCCACGTGTTGACTAAAGGAGGCAGAATAAATCAAAATATCGTCTAGGTTTGCAATAACAAAAATGTCCAGAATGTCCCTAAAAATGTCATAAATAAAGTGTTGGAATGTGGCTGGGGCATTGGCCAGGCCAAACAGCATCACATGGTACTCAAAGTTTCCGTAACGAGTACAGAAGGTAATCTTCCATTTGTCGCCTTCTCGCACTCTAACCAAGTTATACGGTCCTCTAAGATCTAGTTTTGTAAAAATGTGAGCTCCCTGATGTCGATTTAGGAGCTCTGGAATTAAGGGGAGAGGGTAGCAGTTTTTCACAGTGATATTATTCAGACCCCGGTAGTCTATGCAGGGCCTGAGCCCCCCCATCCTTTTTAGGCACAAAGAAGATGGGGGTTCCGGCAGGGGAGCAGAAATGTTGAATTGAATAAACCCATTTGGTAGGCTTTCTTCCAGATACAACTGGAGTGCTCCCAACTCTGGGATTGACAATGCATAAATTCACCCAAAGGGTGGCTCTTTTCCCAGGAGTAAGTCAATAGGGCAGTCATACGGTCGATGTGGTGCCAATTCTGCTGCATCAGAGTTTTACTAAAAACATCCATATAGTCGACGTACTCCCTTGATAAGCTAGGCTTGTTAGTAATGGCACTCCCACACACCATCAGGTTGCTGCCTTGGTTTGGTGTGGGACCTTGACATACCCGAGAGCAGTAACTAGACGTGAACCGGATCTGTTTCTGTTTCCATGAAATATAGGGATCATGTTGGCATAGCCAAGGCAACCCCAGAACTACAAGGAACAAGGGAGTGTGAACTACATCAAATACTATCTGCTCCTGATGATGTCCAATCACACAGTGCAACGGGGAAGTTTGCATAGTGATGGGTCCCAGAATTAAGGGGAGCCATCTATAGAGTGCACGGGTTCTGGACGCATTTTAGGTTTGATCCTAAGAGCATGAGATTGTATTAGTCCTGTATCTATGAAATTTCCCAAGACCCTGGAATCTATGAGGGCCCACACTATAAAAGACCTTTGGGGATCAATGGTCAGGGTAATAGGAACCCCGAGGTGGGTTTGGTGGTTTACAAGAACTGAGGGGATTTGCTTTACGTCTGGGATGGCCCCTGTCCATCCTGGCCTTTGGAGTTTCCCTGATCTTGACGTTGGTGAGCAGGGCTCCACCCCACAGCCAGAAGCCAAAGGTGCACGCCCGCCCCCAGAAGCCCCCAGCAGCCATTGCAGCGCTCATCCCCTCCAGGTGAGCAGGGCTCCACCCC
>QEPC01000281.1:791365-804355 GCA_003113815.1 Sphenodon punctatus | reverse complement strand
TAACCAAGCCAAGTACACGCACCTGAGACTTCGCATCCGCCTGAATGTTTGTTTGTCTTCTCCCATGTCTCTCCTGCTGTCCCCTCTCCTTGTCTCCCCCTCCTTGTCTTTTAGATTGTAAGCCACAGGCAGGGACCGCATCTGATTGTATGTTCTGTACAGCGCCAGGTTGCAACTGGCGCTTTATAAATGTTTAATAATAATAATAATAATAATAATAAAGAGGGACATTCGTGCACAAAGTGGGAAGGTTCCTCACAATAGTAACAAAATCTAGACTTCTGTCTCCTATCTCTTTCTTCCAATGTCAAGGGCCCTTGAGAGGCTCATAATTGCATCGGTTCAGGGTTGTTGCCCTTCGCTCCCTCGGCTGTAGGAGGTGGTGGAAAGAATGTTCTCGGGAAGTAACTTCTGGGCTCTTTTTCCCCCCTCTTGTTGCCTCTCCGACAGTCGATCATCTATCTGGAGAGCAAGCATAGCCAATTTCCCCCATGTGTCGGGAAGGGCTGTATAAGCCAGTTGGTCCTTTAGTTCCTCACTGAGCCCTCTTCTAAACATTACCTTTAGTACATCATTGGGCCATTGCAAGTCCAAGGCCAATTGCTGAAATTGTGTGATATATTCCAGCAAGCTCCCCTTTCCCTGTTTAAAGGGCATGATAGTGGATTCTGCATCTCTCAGGCGATGAGGGTGGTTGAATAAGAAAGAGAATTCCCATACAAAGTCTGTATAGTTTGACAGCAGAGGGCTAGTAGTACTATTTAATACATTGGTAGCCCAATCTAGGGCGATCCCGCCCAGGTTCCCAATAATAAAGGCCACCTTCAAGGTGTCGGTTGAATATGTAGCCAGTTGCATAGATCCAAGAACACCCAAAACAACCTTCGGTCACCCATATATTTTTCAATTCGGGGGCCCTTGGGCTCCCGAGGGGCCTCAGCCCCACTGGACCTGGGGGGGGGGACCTCGGAATCTGGTGTGGGGGGTACCCCTATGGGATCTGCCCCACCCTGGTCCCTTGCTACTGCAGCTGCCAATTCCGTATGTTTAGTCTGCAAGTCCTTCACTTCCATGGCTAATGTCTGTACGATTCTCACTAAATCTCCCACTTACTTGGTTAATTCCATTCTGGCTATGCTCCAAAAAGGGGAGGGGGAAACAAGGATTAGTGCCGGTAATTCTGTCACAGGGATGGGGGGGAGGGAGATGAACCAGGGATGACCCCACACACTCACACAGAGCCACCAGACTCACACTCTGCTGGAAAACACCTCAGAAATAATGCCCATCAGGATAGTGTTGTGGCCCTTTAGATCTCAATGAGACCACGCCCCTCTCATAGGGCACAGAGTTCTTTTGTGAGAGTACGGCCTCACATCAAACACTTTTGCTAGCAAAAGGGGAGGAGAGAGATGAGTGAAGGGACCATGGGGGTTCAGGGGGATAGAGAGCCAGGTTCAGAGGAAAGGATGGTGGGGTTTTCGTTCTACAAGGGGGAGGGGGGGACAAACCCCAAGGAAGGGGGAGGGGACTTGCACTCTTCTCACCCCCCACACACTCACACACTCAGTCATAGGGGAAGGACACAAGGGAACACAATCTGCTATAACACTCCAAACTCTCACAATAGGCAAAGGCAAAGGGAACAAAGAAAAAAATCACACTTAGCTTGCTTGGGGCCAGTTCCTCAGGCTCTGTGTCTCACAGCGCCGGAGTTTATACTCTAGGCTCTGTCCCCTGACGTGCCTGTGGCCATGTGGAGTGTCGCACTGGCTCCGGCGATGTCCTCACACTGCATGAGGTTGAAAGCTGGGGCTTCCTGTTATCGGCATCCAGGCGAGTTGCCTTAGCAATCCGACGCTGCGGCAAGGCTGCCTGTGCCGCAGCATCTGTTTCCTGCGCTGGCGGTGCCTCGGCCTGGACAGGAGTGGGGTGGGGGGAGGGGCGGATCTTTGCCGCACTCTGGAGCCCCAGAGCCACCCCCCTCCCCTCCCCAGCAATGCCCACTGCTGCCGGGGCTGACATGTGCAACTAGACAGCCCACTGGTAAACTCTGGTGTAAATTTTAAAGATGGATGCTTGCTCTAGTTAGCAATTCTGCTGCAAGCATTTGCAGGCGCTTATGGCTTCATTTATTTAAGATCTTGACTCATCTTTAACAGTGGGCATTTTTAGACACACGTTAAAGTTCCGGATGTTTCATTCTTCTGGGTTTACAAGTCCACAAGTAAGTTCCGGATTCATTTTTCACACACACACTGCCCTGACGCAGCCTAAAGTAGCCGCAGCTGTAAATGTGACAGGCTGCCATGGAAACCAAGTGACCACAGCTGCCTGGAGCAAAGCAGTTTACCAGGAGAACCTTTTACACACAAAAGTTCTGGGAGAAGCTTCATGCTGAAGTTCAAAGGTCCGGATGTTTAAGATCTGGATGAGTGATTTAGACACACAGAAAGTTCTGGATGTTACAGCAAACATCCAGGAGAAATGTGTATCTAAAAACACCCTATATCTGACTGGGCTTGGCTGGCAATCAGTTGAAAAGCAAAATTCTTTACCAGCAGAACGCAAGAGGTGGAAAGCTGGGTTACAGGCTTGAGAAGTTATCGCTGAGGAAGAGGAGGCTCTACTGTTGCTAGGAAAAAGGAAAAACAAACAATGGTATCAGTTTAGCAACTGCAGAATTAATGCCATGTTTTCAGATCTAATGATGTGGTAGTCCTTGAAAATTCTGAAATCATACACCTGGTAGTTTCCTTTATTTGGCTAGCTGCCTAATTTTCTTGGGGGGTCTGTTGTTCCTGATATGCCTTCTATGAGAAAATAGAATTTCTATGAGAAAATTCCTGTAGCAGAAATTCCTAAACTGTGGGTTGTGACCCCAAGCAGAGTAACATCGTCTATAGATGGGACCACAATCTTAGTTGACATTTTATATAAGACCTTTGCTATGTTTTTTATTGCTGTCTGGGGTTGCGGAATGATATTGAAGTCTCAACATAGGGAACCACAGAGCAAAAACTTGGAAACCCTTATTTTATAGTCCCAAGTCACATTCTTATAGACTTCAATAAGATTATGTCAAGGACAAGCCTCATTCAAAACATGAAAATCTCAGAATATGGGCCTAGGTATTCATTTTAACGTTTCTCAGAAGCAAAAGATATTTTAGGGTGTAATCCTGTCCTTACTGAAATCAGTGGCTCAGCTCCTGTAGAGAGTGAGGAATGCACCCTGAATTTATAATGGTTCTGGAATTGAAAGCAGTTGTCAGAGGGGTACGGGAAGGTTGGGAAGGGAAGGGGTGCCCAGACGCGCCACACTCTCTCAACTGGCTCTGATAGTGCTCGAAAGGGGTCCCGGAGGCCCGTCAGGATAGTATGTGGGCCGTTCCTTGGGCTTGCGCACCTGGAACTTAGGCCCCTATCATCATAGGGCACAGAGCTTGTTACTTTACCAAAGACTTTCACACCCACAGGGGAGGGAAGTAGTAGTGAGGATTGGTGCAAAGGGAATGAGGCAGGGACCCAGGGGCACAGGAGGCAGGGGGGCGAGGACTTACACACAGCCACAGGGAACGGGAGGAGAATGGGCCCAGGAGGGGACAGAAGCGCCAGGCCCGCAGGCCCCTTCACTCTGCTCACTCAAGCTCTCACAGGGGAGCGGGGGTCAGGGTTCCAGTCAAACAAATACCTTGTATTACAGACACAGTCGCTGATACAACCCACAACGGAGGACAAGGAGGGGAGACAAGGGCAACAAAGGGAGACACAGATATCAAGGGAGAAGTTCAGTCACGATACTTAGCTTCAGGCAGCAAGGAGGGGGCTAGTTCATCCAGGCTAAGCTCTGTTCACCGGCCCAGAGCTACTGAAGCGGCCGGTTTAAATACGAGCAGCCCCGCCCTCCGCACGCCCCCGCAAGCGTGCTGAGCGGCGTGGCGGTGGGCGGGGCCCCACCTCGTCGGGTGTGGCCTTTGTTGCTGTCGGCGTCTCTGCACGCCGCGAAGGTGTGGCCCTTGGCAACGGGCTGCCGGGGGCGGGGTCAGCGGCGTCGGGTATGGCCTTTGCCTGCGTTTGCGGGCCCGAACGCCGCGTCGGGGGTTGAGATGCTGGGGAACCGCCGGGGGCGGGGCCTGGGACCGTGGAGGGCGGCCGCCGCGCGGAGCAACGGCCGCGGCGGCTGACAGGAGCCCCCCCTCGAGGCCCCCCCCCCCTCCGTCGTTGTGTAGGTCCTGGTTTTTCAGGGTGACGACGATGAAATAGCCGAAGGAGGCGTGGGGCGGAGACATGGGCTGCCGGCTCCCAGGAACGTTCTTCGGGGCCGAAGCCCCGCCAGTCAATGAGGTAGCATAGACGTCCACGGATGAGCTTCGCATCAAGAATTTCGTGGACCTCATAGATGGGATCAACCGCATCGGTGTCGGGTTGGGGCATGGGCTCGAGTAAGGCATCGTCTTGCGAGATGGTTGCAGGTTTGAGAAGGGAGATATGAAAGGTGGGATGAATACGCATATTGGGAGGTAATTGGAGCGTGTAAGTCACATCATTTACTTTCTTGGAAATTGGAAAGGGCCCGAGGTACCGATGGTCTAACTTGGCAGATGGTCGCTGGGAGGGGTAGTGCCGACGATCTAGCCAGACGTAATCTCCTGGTTGTAGTGAGGGTGCAGGTTGTCGGTGCTGGTCTGCATACCGTTTGTATTGTTGCCGCGCCTTGTCTAATGTCTCTTTGGCGAGTGCGTGTACTTGTTGCAGCTGCTGAGCCAGGGCTCCAGCTGCTGGGACCTTGATAGATGGGAGGTCTGGCGCAACGAGTTGCGGATGGTATCCATACGTGATAAAAAATGGTGAGTTCCCGAGGGAGGCATTTAGGGCATTGTTGTAAGCGAATTCCGCTAGCGGCAACCAGGCATACCAGTCGTCCTGGAGATAGCTAAGATAGCATCGCAAATACTGCTCTAGTGTCTGGTTAACTCGTTCGACTTGTCCATTAGCCTGTGGGTGGTATGCGGTCGTGGGTTTTAATTGTACTTGAAGCGCCTTAAACAGCGCTCTCCAAAATCGTGAGACAAATTGGGATCCTCGGTCACTTACTAGTTCCTTGGGCCATCCGTGGAGTTTTACGACATGACGTATAAATAGTAAGGCGGTCTTGTGTGCAGTGGGGAGTCCTTTACATGCGATAAAGTGCCCTAATTTGGAGAAGTGGTCGATGACAACAAGGATCGTGTCATAGCCGCGGGATGGTGGGAGTTCCACGATGAAGTCTAGGCCGAGCCGTTGCCAGGGGCCTGCCGGCGTAGGGGTAAGTTGTAGCAGGCCCATGGGGCTTTTGCGAACCACTTTAGTGCGTGCGCAGGTTGGACAGGCTTGGACGTGACGTGTGACATCCTTGTTTATTGATGGCCACCAGAATTGGCGCTGGAGGAGGGCCAAGGTGCGTTCACTCCCGGGATGACCTGCTAAAGGGGCGTCATGATGTGCCCACAGTAGTTGGGCTTGGCACGAGGGAGGAACCACTATTTGGTGTCCTCTTTTGTATAACCCTTCCTGTAAGGTGATGGCAGGGTCATTCAGATTCTGGAGTTCTCGCATCGAGTGATGACGGAGTTGTTCCAATGAGGGGAGCGTAGCGGCGAATACCCGAACGTCAAGGATAGGCCCTTGGGGCCGATCGTCTGCCTCCTTTCCTTCGTTATATCGCGACAGGGCGTCTGCTAGAAGGTTCATCTTCCCGGGACGATACTGAATAATAAAAGAGAAGCGGGCGAAGAAGAGTGCCCATCTGGCGTGTCGTGGGTTCGTAATTTGCGCTGTGCGTAGGAAAGTTAGGTTTTTGTGATCCGTGGTTACGGTGATGGTATGTTGGGCCCCTTCTAGATAGTGGCGCCACGTTTCAAAGGCCGCCTTGATGGCCAAAAGCTCGCGGTCGAACACCGTATAGTTTCTCTCGGCGGGGGACAGTTGGCGAGAATAGTATGCGCAGGGTTGTGGTAGTTTTTCCGCATTCTGTTGCAGTAATACGGCCCCGATAGCAAGACTAGAAGCATCGGCCTCTACAAAAAAGGGCTTTTGAAAGTCTGGATGTTGCAGCAACGGAGCTTGCATGAATGCTTGCTTCAGTTGCTGGAAGCTCCGGTCTTGCTTCGCTTCCCAGATGTAGGGGCAGTTCTTCTTCAGCAGCTGCGTCAATGAACTGGTCACCTCGGCGTAATGGGGGATATATTGCCGATAATAATTCGTACTGCCCAAAAAGCGCTGTAAGGCTTTCACTGACCGAGGAGGGGGCCATTGTTGGATGGCGCATACCTTTTTGTGGTCCATCTTGATTCCCTCTGGGCTAATGACGAACCCCAGGAATTCCACCACTGTAATGTGAAAGGCACATTTGTCTCGTCTGCAGTACAGATGGTGCTGTTGTAGTCGCTGCAAGACCTGGCGAACATGTTGCACATGTTGGGCATAGGAGGCAGAATAAACAAGAATGTCGTCTAGGTAGGCGATAACAAAGGTATCTAAGATATCCCGGAAGATATCATTAATAAAATGCTGGAACGCAGCAGGGGCATTGGCTAAGCCGAACGGCATCACTAGGTATTCAAAGTGTCCGTACCGGGTTCGGAAGGCAGTCTTCCATTCGTCCCCTTGTCTCATGCGGAGAAGATTATAGGCTCCCCGGAGATCCAGTTTTGTGTAAATTCGAGCCCCTTGGAGGCGGTTAAGTAGCTCTGGGATGAGAGGGAGCGGGTAGCGATTTTTGATTGTCACACTGTTTAACCCTCGATAGTCCACGCAAGGGCGTAGCCCCCCATCCTTCTTGGGCACAAAAAAGATGGGGGCTCCCGCAGGGGAGGTGGAGTGTCGAATGAAGCCATTCGCGAGGGCCTCATCCAGGTAGGTACGTAACTCTGCTAGTTCCGGAGTGGAGAGTGCATAAATGCGCCCAAAAGGAGGCTCTGCACCAGGAATCAACTCGATGGGACAATCGTAAGATCGATGAGGGGGTAATTGGGCGGCAGCGGTTTTGTTAAATACCTCTCGTAGATCATGGTACTCCCGAGGCAGGAGTTGTTCCTTTTCCTGAAGGGGCCGCGGGACGGTGGTCAGGATTCTCTGTTGGGGAAGGGTTGGATGACAATGCTGCAGACAGTAGGGGGACGTGAAGCGGACTTGCCGCTGGGTCCAACGAATACATGGTTCATGCCGCACCAGCCAGGGGAGGCCCAAGACTACAAGGAAAAGGGGAGTATGGATTACATCAAAAGCAAGCCTTTCCTGGTGCGCCCCTATCCCACATTCCAAAAGTCCCGTTTGTTGGGTAACGGGGCCGGATGCAAGAGGGGATCCATCGATGGTCTGGACCGCTTCTGGACAGGGTTTGTCTTGCATCGGGATCCGGTGTCGCTGACTCAGGGAGATGTCCATGAAATTGGAGGAGGCTCCGGAATCCACCAGGGCCCACACTATCATAGATTTGTGTGGGGTGGTCTGGATGGTTACGGGGAGGCGTAAGTGGGACGAGACACATGTTGTCACTGAGGGAATGTTACCTAGGGCCGAGACGTTCCCTGACCGTCTCGACCCCTGGCATTTCCCGCCTGCCGTCGGGTAGGGGGGACAGCTGGGCACTCCTGTATGAAATGCCCTGGCTCGCCACAATAGAAACAGGCCCGTGCGCGTCGTCTCCGTTCTCGTTCTTCAAGAGGGACAGGTCCTCGAGAAGCCCCTACCTGCATGGGCTCTGTGTCGGGGGAAGCCCCCCCTGACGTCTCCCCACTGGGGGGAGGAAAGGACACGGGCCGACTGGAGAACGTGCGAGAGTCTTGTCGTCGTTCTCGTCGCCTTTCCGTGAGTCGTGCCTCTATTTGTAGGGCGAGCGTGGCAATTGCTGCCCAAGTTTCGGGAAGGGCGATGTAGGAAAGCTGGTCTTTAATCTCGTCTGCCAATCCCTTTCGGAAATGGACCCGGAGGGCATCCTCGGACCAGCGTAGTTCAAGGGCGAGGTGTTGAAAATGGGTTATGTACTCGATGAGGGGCATCCGTCCTTGGCGGAGGTTTAAGATAGCCGCTTCGGCATCTCGTAAACGGTGAGGATGATCGAATAAGAATCGAAACTCCGTCAAAAACTGCTGGTAATTGGTTAATAACGGGCTTTTACTAGTTAACAAATTGGTGGCCCACTCTAGGGCTACTCCACCCAAGTTTCCGATTACAAATGCTACCTTTAGGTCTTCTGTGGGATACGTGGCCGCTTGGGTAGTGAAGGTTAATTCGCATAAGGCCAGGAAGGCACGGCAAGATTTGCGGTCTCCCTGGAATTTCTCAATGCGGGGCCCTCGAGGTTCCCTGGGGAGTCCCAGGACCGGGGGAATCGGAGGCCCCGCCACCGGTGCTCCAATGGCTGCTGGGTCTGCAGCTGCGGCCATAGGAGGGACCCCCACTGCCGGGGCCAGGGGAGGGACCGCCGGCTGCTGGGAGACTGCAGCAGCCAAATTGGCATGCTGCTCCTGCAGGTCTTTTATCTGCAGGGCCAAGGTCTGAACCGCAAGGACGAGCTTCTCTATCTCCTGGCCTACGTCCATGGCGCCAGGAGAGGGAGGGGCGCGTGGGTACGTGCCGGTGAATCTGTCAGAGGGGTACGGGAAGGTTGGGAAGGGAAGGGGTGCCCAGACGCGCCACACTCTCTCAACTGGCTCTGATAGTGCTCGAAAGGGGTCCCGGAGGCCCGTCAGGATAGTATGTGGGCCGTTCCTTGGGCTTGCGCACCTGGAACTTAGGCCCCTATCATCATAGGGCACAGAGCTTGTTACTTTACCAAAGACTTTCACACCCACAGGGGAGGGAAGTAGTAGTGAGGATTGGTGCAAAGGGAATGAGGCAGGGACCCAGGGGCACAGGAGGCAGGGGGGCGAGGACTTACACACAGCCACAGGGAACGGGAGGAGAATGGGCCCAGGAGGGGACAGAAGCGCCAGGCCCGCAGGCCCCTTCACTCTGCTCACTCAAGCTCTCACAGGGGAGCGGGGGTCAGGGTTCCAGTCAAACAAATACCTTGTATTACAGACACAGTCGCTGATACAACCCACAACGGAGGACAAGGAGGGGAGACAAGGGCAACAAAGGGAGACACAGATATCAAGGGAGAAGTTCAGTCACGATACTTAGCTTCAGGCAGCAAGGAGGGGGGCTAGTTCATCCAGGCTAAGCTCTGTTCACCGGCCCAGAGCTACTGAAGCGGCCGGTTTAAATAAGAGCAGCCCCGCCCTCCGCACGCCCCCGCAAGCGTGCTGAGCGGCGTAGCGGTGGGCGGGGCCCCACCTCGTCGGGTGTGGCCTTTGTTGCTGTCGGCGTCTCTGCACGCCGCGAAGGTGTGGCCCTTGGCAACGGGCTGCCGGGGGCGGGGTCAGCGGCGTCGGGTATGGCCTTTGCCTGCGTTTGCGGGCCCGAACGCCGCGTCGGGGGTTGAGATGCTGGGGAACCGCCGGGGGCGGGGCCTGGGACCGTGGAGGGCGGCCGCTGCGCGGAGCAACGGCCGCGGCGGCTGACAGCAGTACAGTGTAACACATGAATTCTCATCCTGGGAACTGTGGCCACCAGGGAATTGTTGTGCTTAACTGTCATGAAGAATTAGCTACCCTGAAGCCCTTTCTTTTCTGATGAGAAGGGAAGCTCCAGGTAGATCTCTCATGGAAAAGGCTAAGAGCCACTGGTCCAGTGGTCATTATGATAAGACTGGGAGCAAGGCATTAGAATTCTAATCCTGGCTCAGCAGCTATTGGGTACAGCCACACAATGCACTTAACATGCCTTTAGCAGTCTTACTCTACTCCGGACAGTCTTACCACGTGATGCAGTGCATTGTGTGCCTGGTGGCTGCCAGATGTTCCTCCCACCACATGGCGAGGTGGGCAGCTGCTTGCTAAGCAGTGTATCATTGGAAAAATGCCAAGAACACAGCGTGTAGCAGCCTTACCCAAAGTGGAGTAAGACTGCCCAGGGTGTGGTAACATGTCACCGCTCATGTACCCAGTCCGCTCCGTTGCAGGTTTTTGAGTGGCAGGCATTAGCTCCAGTCCTGCACAGCCACATCACAGTCGGGGGCGGAATAATAAAAGTGGCCCAAGGGAGGAGGTTGGCACAGAGACTGGTGTCCTGGCCCGCCATGGGGCGGGGGAGAGGGGCGGCCGACCATCTGTCCTGCTCCCTGTGCTGGCCCTGAACTGTGGCAACAGCAATTGCCCACCACCAGGCACACGGGGATCAAGCCCACTGCAGCTTGTGTGGAGGCACCCATTGTCTTGCTGTGTAGTAGATTTACAGATAAGGGAAAGTCATGCAGAAGTGTTTTGAGGATTAACAAATGTTTATGTAGCGCTTTGAAGAGATAAAATTATACAAGTGTTAAGTGTGGTATTATAAATATCCACTAAGTCTCTGTTTTAATGCCCCAAAGTGCTCATCAGTCTGTTTAAATGTTTAACACATACATAATGGAGACTTGATAGCAAACAGAGTATCTAATGAATTCACAAAATACCCCTGGTATCTCACTCTTGGAAATGCAAGACTGAGGACTGAGATAGAATCTTGAATTTCTAAAAGAGGAAATAGAGGATTGCCAAATCTTTCCTTCACACTTAAGATAGCAATTGTTTCATTGGACAAGCCATTTTACATGTGTTTCCAAAGGCATTTCGTCTATCTCTTATTTCAATACATAAAAATTCAGGCCTGAATCTTCTAGATTAGTTTCCTTCACCTCCATGCTATTTCTCTTGTGGTATTTTGCCAAGCTATCTAGGGATTGTTGTATGTTGAGCGGTACAAGTCACAGGTGAGGTAATTTAAGGATAATTTACACTAATGTAAGCACATAGTACAATAATGCTTGGTCCTGCGTGTACCCAATAAGGGATTGTGGTGTACTTTTAGTAGCCACTCTAAAAGTACAGAGTTCTTGATAACTTTCTGGAAACTCCAATTGTTTCTCCTACAGAAATGCAGTTCCCCTTTTAATCAGTAGGTGGTATGAACTGGTAGATCCAGAGAACGTGGGAACCAGCAAAAGGAAAATGTGCAGCCTTTTCATTTTGACAGGTCCCCATTTTGGCACTTTTCAGTGTGGATTCATGAACTTACTTATTTTCTTTCTTGCCTGTTGAGACTATACGGACAAGATTTTTCAAACATGAGTGTCTAAAAGTAGGCACACAATCCATAGTCAGGGATCTAGGAAAATGGCCTTTTTCAGAGGCGCCATGGAGCCCTACAAGCCCAATACAAATCATTGTGATTTGTGCAGTGCTCGGTGAATTGGGAAGCTGGCCCATTGTGGGGTTCGGGGTTGAGGGAGATGAACCCCACGGGGAGGGGACAACAACGGGGCACTAGAGCATGCACTCCACCTTGCCAACCGCCAGGCGGGTCCCGGGTAGGGAAGGGCAGTGCCTGAAAAAGGACCCCTCAGGTTCTTGTGGTGGTGGTCTGGAGGGCTTAACCGCTCCCCACCGAGATCATCATCNGCCACCCCCCTCCCCTCCCCAGCAATGCCCACTGCTGCCGGGGCTGACATGTGCAACTAGACAGCCCACTGGTAAACTCTGGTGTAAATTTTAAATACAGGCTGCCATGGAAACCAAGTGACCACAGCTGCCTGGAGCAAAGCAGTTTACCAGGAGAACCTTTTACACACAAAAGTTCTGGGAGAAGCTTCATGCTGAAGTTCAAAGGTCCGGATGTTTAAGATCTGGATGAGTGATTTAGACACACAGAAAGTTCTGGATGTTACAGCAAACATCCAGGAGAAATGTGTATCTAAAAACACCCTATATCTGACTAGGCTTGGCTGGCAATCAGTTGAAAAGCAAAATTCTTTACCAGCAGAACGCAAGAGGTGGAAAGCTGGGTTACAGGCTTGAGAAGTTATCGCTGAGGAAGAGGAGGCTCTACTGTTGCTAGGAAAAAGGAAAAACAAACAATGGTATCAGTTTAGCAACTGCAGAATTAATGCCATGTTTTCAGATCTAATGATGTGGTAGTCCTTGAAAATTCTGAAATCATACACCTGGTAGTTTCCTTTATTTGGCTAGCTGCCTAATTTTCTTGGGGGGTCTGTTGTTCCTGATATGCCTTCTATGAGAAAATAGAATTTCTATGAGAAAATTCCTGTAGCAGAAATTCCTAAACTGTGGGTTGTGACCCCAAGCAGAGTAACATCGTCTATAGATGGGACCACAATCTTAGTTGACATTTTATATAAGACCTTTGCTATGTTTTTTATTGCTGTCTGGGGTTGCGGAATGATATTGAAGTCTCAACATAGGGAACCACAGAGCAAAAACTTGGAAACCCTTATTTTATAGTCCCAAGTCACATTCTTATAGACTTCAATAAGATTATGTCAAGGACAAGCCTCATTCAAAACATGAAAATCTCAGAATATGGGCCTAGGTATTCATTTTAACGTTTCTCAGAAGCAAAAGATATTTTAGGGTGTAATCCTGTCCTTACTGAAATCAGTGGCTCAGCTCCTGTAGAGAGTGAGGAATGCACCCTGAATTTATAATGGTTCTGGAATTGAAAGCAGTTGTCAGAGGGGTACGGGAAGGTTGGGAAGGGAAGGGGTGCCCAGACGCGCCACACTCTCTCAACTGGCTCTGATAGTGCTCGAAAGGGGTCCCGGAGGCCCGTCAGGATAGTATGTGGGCCGTTCCTTGGGCTTGCGCACCTGGAACTTAGGCCCCTATCATCATAGGGCACAGAGCTTGTTACTTTACCAAAGACTTTCACACCCACAGGGGAGGGAAGTAGTAGTGAGGATTGGTGCAAAGGGAATGAGGCAGGGACCCAGGGGCACAGGAGGCAGGGGGGCGAGGACTTACACACAGCCACAGGGAACGGGAGGAGAATGGGCCCAGGAGGGGACAGAAGCGCCAGGCCCGCAGGCCCCTTCACTCTGCTCACTCAAGCTCTCACAGGGGAGCGGGGG
>QEPC01000281.1:762345-784635 GCA_003113815.1 Sphenodon punctatus | reverse complement strand
AGCATCACAGGGATCCGCAGGTGCGGGCGTCGTCCCGCCCGGCCAAAGGACGAGGGACTCTCATTGTCTAGGGGCAAGGGTTTGGAGCTCAGGATGCCCCCTATACATCCCGAGCGGCCGCATTTCCCGGTTCGCGTCGGTTTGACGGCAGAGCGGGACAGTTACGAGCGAAATGTGACGATCCTCCGCAATAATAACACAACCGAGATATCCGCCTCCTCTCTCTCTCTTCGCTCGTCAGAGGGCCCCGTGAGGCGCCTACCTGCATTGGCTCTGGATCCTCCTTACGGGGTGTTTCACTGCGCAGTGCCCCTACAGGTGGCATTCGGAGTGGTGGTCCGCGGGGAACTTCTGAACGGCGTTCCCGTCGCCGCTCATTTAACCGTTCCTCAATTTGTAAGACTAATGTTACTAATTTCCCCCAAGTCTCAGGTGGGCTGGTGAGGGCCAACTGGTCCTTCAGCTCATCATTTAAGCCCCGACGGAACATTACCCTGAGAACATTATCGGGCCACTTCAACTCCACCGCTACCTGCTGGAATCTGGTAACATAGTCCAACAGGGTTCCTTTCCCCTGCTTCAGGGTCGTAATTAGGGTTTCCGCGTCTTGGAGCCGATGTGGGTAGTCATACAGGAATTTGAATTCCTGTATGAACTCCTCATAGTTCTCAAGCAAGGGACTATTGCTGGTGAGGAGGGGCGTAGCCCAAATTAGGGCAGGCCTGTCAAGAAGCCCTATAATGAAGGCGATCTTTCGAGCATTGGTATTGTAGGTTCGGGGCTGGGTTTTGAAAGTCAACTCGCACAAGGCCAGAAATCCCTGAAACTGCCACCGATCCCCATAAACTTGGAAATGGTAGGCCCCTTTGGCTCGCGGGGCAGCACATTGCCCAGGTCTAGCGGTGCAGGGGGCACGGGTACTACAGGTGGAGGGGGCTGCTGGCCTTGTTGATCCTTAAGGTCCTTTACCTCCATGGCCAAGGATTGAACTGCATGGCCTAGCCGCTGTACCTCTGCTAGCAACTGCTGCATTGGTACGTCAATTAAGTTTTTGAGTCGGTGAAATTGTGGGGTTCGGGGTTGAGGGAGGTGAACCCCACGGGGAGGGGACAACAACGGGGCACTAGAGCATGCACTCCACCTCGCCAACCGCCAGGCGGGTCCCGGGTAGGGAAGGGCAGTGCCTGAAAAAGGACCCCTCAGGTTCTTGTGGTGGTGGTCTGGAGGGCTTAACCGCTCCCCACCGAGATCATCATCGGGGTGCAGGCCAAGCCACTTCCCAACCGGGGAAGGCCACAGTAAAGAGGTGCTACACGCAGGGACCAGGACCAACACGGGGTGTGGAGGGATATCGTGGGGCAGGGCCAGGTGCAGTACTCCCAGGCAGGGGAAGGGGGAAAAGGGGAGATGCGTTCGCAAGGGCCCAGGGCACCACGTGCTGTAAATCAGGGGGAGAACAGACTTACTCTCAGACACTCTCACGATCACCCTCGCACACACGCACTCACTCAGTCACTCGCAGGCACGCCGATAGGTCAAGCAAGCTCAGTCGCAGAATCACCAGGGGGCCAGTCTCGCAGGGCAAGGCTCTGTTCACCGGCGAGGCAGCACCGTCTGCCTCCTCCTTATAAAGGCTGCGCCTGTGACTTCCCCTGCAGACGCACAGAGCGCCGCTGGGAGGGTCCTGGGGGCGTGGCCAGTGGAGGCGTCGTCGCCGGGGGCGGGTCCAGCCCCGAGACGTTGCTGGCGTGTTGCTGTAGCACGCTGAGGGGCGTGGCTACGCGCCGCGGTGCTGGGGTTGGAGCCGCCGATTCTACCTGCTTCGGCGGCGGGGTTTCGGGCGGTTCAGGGGGCCCCCTGTCTGCGGGGTGTTTCCCTTGGTGCTCCCTCTTCCCCCACCTCCTCAGGCCCCAAGGCCTGACACCCATTTTTATTTAGGTGCTTGGTTCAGGCAGCTAACCTTGGAAATGCTGGTCTGCATGCTCATAAAATAGTGGTTCTTCACTGGGCTTCTTTAATCCCAAGTTTCTGATGCTGGAGGTCTTTGAAAACCTCAGCCATTTGTACTGCAGTATTAATGGGTAAAGCATTTTGATGTGCAGCGACTGGTAGGCTTGGTTTATTTCTGTTATGAATTTCTAAGTTAATTGAATCAGCTTATACCAATAGGAGACTATAGTTCCTTAAGCAGATCCTTATGCTGACTCTGTTGTTCAGTGTTGCTTATTATGAACTTTTATGCCTATGTATGTCTCTGTATCTGGGATCATCTAATAAGTATTCTGACATGACACATGGCAAAGAGGATTCCAGAAACCTTGCGTGCTGAGCAGCAGTTCTTGCAGCAACAAGGAGGGGCCTGCTGTAACTGTAAGTCCTCAGGGTTGACTTCACTTGCAGCTGTGAGAAAATGACTGCCTATATTGGAACTGTTGGGGCCTTTGATAGTGCTGTGGAAGATTGGGGCACAGATAAATAAGAAGGCTGGAACAATATTTTGAAGCAAATGCAATTCCAGAGAAACATGTACCTGCACTACTGAGTTTAGTATGAGGAAAAACATACCAGTTAGTAGTATGCAGCCCAATTGCTCCAGAGAAGCCAGCTAGCAAACGTTTTGCACAGATGGTGCAAGTTGTTCAAGAGCATTTGGCACCCAAGCCTCTGCTAGTAGCAGAAAGGTTCAGATTCCACAAGAGGAATCAACTTGAATATGAATATGAATCTGTTTCCTCTTTTGCAGCAGAATTAAAAAGGCTGTGAGCATGTTGTGATTTTAAGGGGGGGCTTAACAATGCCCTAAGAGACAGATTTGTATGTGGGCTGCTTAATGAAAGCAAACAGAGACATTTAACCAAGGAAGATCTCGCCTTCAAAACGTGGTGTAGAAATTGGAATAGCAACGGAAAGTGCTGCAAACGATGCAGTGGAACTACAAACTAGAGTTAAAACAGAAGTAGAAGTGCATACTCTAGCTACAGCACAGGATAAAGAACAGCACAATAGAGACACAGATGTTATCAAGGCTGGCCTTGCCGTGGGGTGCAGCCACCCTAGGCCCCTGCATGCTGCCTCCACCATTGTTTGCTGCTCAGGAAGGGGATTCAGTGGCCGGCCATCGGGGTTCCCCTCCACGCCTGCACACCTTGGTTCCAGACTGGAATCAGCACTGACCCTGCCCTGACCCACCAGTCCACCTGAACCCTCTCAGGAGTAGATTGGATGCGGGGGGGGGGGAGGGGAGGGATTACCCCCCGCCCCCACCCAATGCTGCTGCCGCCACCACCACCACCACCACTGACAGTTTTTCTAAGGCCCCACGCCGCCATGTTTTTTAGTCTGGCATTCTGGGAAATGTAGTCCCAGCATGCCAGACTTAGGAAACATGGTAGCCCCCATGTGCACACGTGCATGGTGGCACAGAGCCTTTAAACTGTGGTGGTAGCAGGAGTGTGTGTGTGTGTGTGCGAGAGAGAGACAGAGACAGAGACAGAGAGGGAGGTGTGAAGAGGTGAGTGTGTGCGTGAGAGGTGAGGTGAGAGAGTGTGTGTGTGAGAGTTAGAGAGAGGGGGGCGAGGTGTGTGTGTGTGTGTGAGAGAGAGAGAGAGAAAAGAGCGGAGGAGGTACCACCCATTCCAAGGAGAAACCCACCAGAAGGTTCCTGCTGTCCACTCTTGGCTAGCAGCCTAAGCCTACCTCTTACTGACCACCAGCCCTCCCAGAAGATCCAGGCCCAGCAGCATCTGAGGTAAAGGACTACCCCGCCAAGAAAATCCTCCCCAATTTGAGCTCATTTGTGCTGCTGCACCCTTCCAGGGGAGGGGATTGGAGGGGAGGCTTTCGGAATGGACTGGAGCAATCTTGGGGAGGGTTTGCAAAGGAGCTGTGGGATGCCATGGCCATGAGCAAGGTGTTTTATAAGTTTGATTGTTTTTTCAGTGCTTTGGTGTTTGAGAGCCAAGCCCCAATCCAGGTTCCTCACTCTGCTTTTATTTTATTTTATTACAATATTTCTACCCCGCCTCTCCAATATCCAGTGGCTTGTGGCGTGTTTTTTTAAAAACATACCAAAAAAACCCTGTAAAAAGAGTAAATAATCAAACAAAATAACAAATGGGGGTGCCACAAAAAAAATGAACCTACCCCCCGCCCACTCCCTTCACCGAAGGCCCAGCGGAACAGCCAGGTCTTACAATAACAGCAAAATGAGGCAAGGTCCGGGGCCACAGAGCACGCCCTCTCCATCGTCGCCCCCCGAGGGACATCAAGAAGGGCGCTTCCGGCAGACCACAGGGGCCGATCCAGAGCATGGGTGAGGCGGTCCTGCTGGTAGGTGGGGCCCAGGCCATTAAGGGCTTTATAGGAAAGAGCCAATACCTTGAATTAGTTTTGGAAGACTATAGGTAGCTGGTGCAGAGGACAAAGCACTGGTGTGATGTGCTCACGGCGGCCCACCCCATAAGAAGGCGGGCTGCTGCGTTCTCCACCAGTTGCAGTCTCTGCACCATCACCAGGAGTAGCCCCACGTAGAGCGTGTTGCAATAGTCAAAGTTCAAAGATTTTTTTAATATTTTTTTTATTGTACTGGCACATTGGCCTTGACAAATAACAAAGAAAATAACACACGAAAATACAAGAATGCTTAGAACCTTTAAATACAACATAATTAAAATTAAACAGCAAATAAACAACAGGAGAAATTCCAGAGCGTTTCAGAAGCCCAGCCAGCCTTCCCCTAAGCTGGCTGGGAGATCCTCTGGATTTCCCACAGGCGGTGCTTACTTGCTCGCAACGCAAAAATAGCCACTGCTCGGGTTACATCTGGGGAAGTATCCCTGAGCAGAAAAATAAGCTTCTGAAGATCAGATTTGTCTACTGGATGCCTCATATGCAACCACATTTGGGCTCTAAGCCCGCTATACAGTGGGCAATACAAAAGATAATGCGGGAGGTCCTCAACAACCTTCTCATTACATATACAAAGCCGATCAGAGTATCTCCAAGCAGCATACCTCCCCTTAAGAATTTCCGTGGCCACAGTCTGACATCGTAATGACGTAAACGCATACCGCAATTTGATTTGAGAGATTCCCCCCTATAAAACTGGGTGCGACTTCCCCGCAGCCCAGTACTTGTAGTATGGTGCTGTCTTAATATTAGCAGCAAGCGTTCTATTCCCCTGGAGGTCAATATCTTTTGATCTCTCCTGAATAAGTTTTAACCCCTGTTTAGGTGTACATGTCAAAAAGAACTCAGGGGAAAAGCCCAGATCATTTATCCTCCTTTTCGTCATCTTCCACCAAAAATTAGCCCGACAACTGATAACATTCTTCCAGGCATAGCCTGACCAGGGATTCTGAATGGGTGTGTGTCTATTTTAACCCAAAACCAAGAATTGAATCCCGGCACCTTTTTCCCCAGGATGTCACCCCTGCCTCGAAAGTGCACATAGCAGAGCTTGTACTACGTGGGACCCCCAACAGATTTTTTACAAAAGAGTTTTGGATTCCAGCCAAAGACCTTACAATACCAGGGTCACTTCCCCACACAGGGACCCCATAAGATAACCTGGACAGTACTTTGGCAACAAAAGCCTTTAAATCTGGCAAAAACATGTGCCCCCCACAAGAATAATAGAATCATTATAACAACTGGGTTTGCTGCCTTCCTTAAGGCATCCACATGTGCCCTCCAGGAGCCATTAAAGGAAAAGATCAGCCCCAAATACGTGAAATATTTTACCTGTTGCAGAGGAACACCTCCCATTTTCCAGCTAAAAGCCTTATACACTGGGGCAAAAATCATTATTTTAGTTTTTCCATAGTTAACTATTAAACTATTCTCTACACAGAGAGCATCAAAATCCATTAGTAGTCTCTTTAATCCCAAACACGAGGAGGACAGCAGCACCGCATCGTCTGTGTAGAACAAGCAAACAAGCCTTCCCCCCCCCCCAATCTTGGTGCCACATATTTATCCTGCGCTCTCAAATGCAGAATTAGATCATTTATATATAAATTGAAAAGCAGGGGGGCAAGTATACATCTTTGTCTGACCCCCTTCTGTACAGAGATTAAATCGGAGAGGGTACCCTTATTATTCAATCTCACTCTCATGGTAGAATCTGTATAAAGGGCCTTCATAAGCAGCAGCAATCTATGATCGATCCCTAGTGCACTTAGCTTGCACCATAGTTTATCCTTCGAAATCGTATCAAAAGCCGCCTTAAAAGTGGCATATAGCTTTTGCTTTTTAAGCTTAAACCTCTGTATTAGATGATTTAAGACCAGGCACTGATTTATTGTTGATTGAGAGGAGCGAAAACCAGCCTGTTCTATTGCCAAAACATGCCCATCCTCTATCCAGTTCTGTAATTTGCCCAAGAGGAATTTGGCGTAAATTTTCCCTACTACACTGAGCAAAGAGATAGGCCTGTAGTTGGAAGGTAAATTACAGTCCCCTTTTTAAAATATTGGAACGACCGTAGCTGTTTTCCATGCAGAAGGTATATTCCCTGAAAGATTTACCACCGTAAACAAATTTGCAAGAAACTCCGCCTACCATTGTGAGTTGGCTTTAAAGAGATCTGGGGGTAAAAAATCAGGCCCCGGGACTTTCCCCGGCTTCAATGTAACAATCAGGTCCACCACTTCTTCAGGCTTAACAGTTGGCCAAGATGGCAAATCCTCCTCAAAGGAGCCCAAACCTGGCATTTTGTGTGAATACTCATAGTATAGCTGGGGAAAATGGTTAACCCATTCTAACTGATGAATTTTTGGCTCTCTATAAATAACTGTGTCTTTAAATCTGTTGACTATCTGCCAGAACTTCCGATCATCTTTCAAGCAGATCACCTTATACAGACCTTCCCATTAGGAATGGCTACAGGCCCGCTTCTTACCCTTCAGTAAGCTTTTATATTCCACAGCCAAGCGCTTATATGCTTTCATTTTAACAGTCCCCGACGTGTTCCTTAATTTTACTGCTGCCCGTCGTAACTTTAGCTTGGCCGCATGGCAGTCCTCATCCCATCAGGTATTCTCCTTAAACATATTGAATTTTATGCTAGCTGCAGACTGGGTCAAAAAAGGTTGCAGAGTCTGGGTCAGATTCTCATACAACTGCATAACTTGTGCCACCACCTGAGCCTGGGTTAAACTTATGCATAAGCAGTGCTTCCTCTGAATGGTAGAAGGAAAGAATTTTCTGTTCTTTACTTGCGGTCCCTCTCAATCTTCGCTTACCGCTCACTTTCAACATACCATCAGGGACACGACCCAAACCCTGTCTAAATCCAAGCCCCAGAGCCAGTGTTATTGGGAAATGATCACTCCTAATTTGGGGATCCACCGAAAAATTGCGATCACAAGCATATAAACCATATGAGACCAATGTATAATCTACGACGCTGCCTCCGTTTCCCTTTATACAGGTCAAATTGCCTGCCTCATCCCCAGCTACTGAACCATTCAAAATCTTGAGGGGAAGAACCTGGAGCGTCTGGGAAAAAAACGTCCCTGCCGGAGAGATCTTTGTGTCCTGGGAACACCTCCGGACCCCACAGTTAGCCCCAGGTACCCACTCCAAGAGTTGAGGATTGTCTAAAGCTCTCTCCAGTGTCACATCATCACTACCAATCCTAACATTGAGATCACCCAGGATCAAAATTTCCACCCCGGGAAACTCCTGAAAGAGATCTAATATCCATTTCCCCCAAGACTTCCAGCCTTCATAATTTCTTTTTCCCGGGGGGTTATACATGTTAACCAATATGAGAGCTCTCTTATTTGCTGTGAAATCACATTTTAGAATTAGACAATCTGAATCATCCTTTGGGATTGGTAGAGACATCACCTCCAGGTCTGTGGAGACCATTATTGCCAACCCCCCCTTTTGGGCGACCTCGCCTATTTTCCTTCTCTGCATCCCTCACCCAGATTTTGAAACCTTCTAATTCTATTTCCTCTTTCATAATCCAAGTTTCTTGTAAAAAGATAACATCGAAATGGCGTAGAAAAGCCATGAACTCTAAATTCCCAATCTTCCCTTTCCAGCCTGCTATGTTCCATGAAACAAACCGTACACCTTACTGTGTACTGTTAGGATTAGCAGACCGGACACTCTGCAATGATCAGGCTAAAATCGGGCCTTCCACGTCTGGAGGGGGCCCAACCACTCCCACAACTTCATACACCCCCACAACCTCTTGCTCGATACCCTCTTTCACTATATCAACCCCAACCTGCTCACCAACTTCCAACTCCCCCTCCTGAATCCCCATACTCTGGGTTAGAGCCGGTCTACAACTAGTCTCATCCAAATATTCCTCCCTACCCAAGTTCATTCCACCCTCCCCAGTACTTCCCCCCCCCCCCCGGGACCAACTGTACCCACTGTACATGACCTATTTGCATCCAAAGATGGGGCAGCATCTAGAAGAAAGGAAGAGGGGGAAACCAGGGAGCTACCCTTAGGATGAGCCCCCTGTAACACACAAGGTTCTCTTTTAACATTTATGTTTTCTTTTGCCACACACAGCTTGGAACTCTTATCAACCTTCTGACTGGGCGTGGCAACATCTTGTAAGTATTATTATTTATTATTATTATTATTATAAACATTTATATAGCGCCAGTCGTGTGACCTGGTGCTGTACAGAACATAGAATTAGATGCAGTCCCTGCCTGTGGCTTACAATCTATACAGGTTGCCCATCCAATTTAAAATCATCCTTTGAACATCCACGTTGCAATAGTCTAATCTTGAGGTAATGAAAGCATGGATGATGATGGCCAGATCAGAGTTTGAGACATATGGCCGAAGCAGTCGCACCAGATGTAATTGGCAAAATGCACCTCTCGCCACAGTCCTCACCTCCAGGTGGAGCTGCGGATCGAGGAGCACTCCCATACTCCTGTCTCTTATACACATCTAGATGTGTATAAGAGACAGATCGAGGATCGAGGAGCACTCCCAGACTCCAAACCTGGGAAACCAGTGAGGGATGAACCCCATCAGGGGGGGGGGGGGGGGACACCACACCCACCGCTTTACTCACCAGTATCACCTCCGTCTTGTCAGGATTCAGCCTCAGTCGACTTGCTCTCATCCAGTCCTCCACAGCCGCCAGACAGTAGGTAAGCACCGAGACTGTTGGGTCTGGGTCAGATGAAAAGGAGTGTGTCACGCAGCCCCACTTCAGTGTGGGGTAAGTGTATGCAGAATTGGTGCCCAAGAAGGTTGCCACCCAGAGGGTCAGGCTCAATTACAGTTTATTTACAATACTCCAGGCCAGGCACCAAGCCTCTGGCCACCCATAGTCCATATAGCAGTCTAGTCACAGTCCCTTGCTAGCTATCTCCACTGACATCCAGGCACTCTTCAGGCCCTCAGGTCCAGACCTCTTTCTTGTCAGGCATCCAGCCTTTCCAGGAGATCAGTTCTCTGCACTGCTGTCTTTTTATAGATAGCCCCACCCATCTACTTCCTCTTCCTGTGGGCGGCCATCTTAGGTTTTTATCTCATGGCAGGTGCCATCTTGTGGCCTAGCCCATTGAGAAAGGGGCTGTGCCCCGAAATGCATCTGGTTTTTTAATTGTATTTTTATGCATGTGGGTTATCACACTGTTAGCTGTGCTAATCATTGTTTGGATTTGGTCTCCCAAGAGAGGATGACCAAAGGTGAGTCAGATACCTTTACATCAGTATTTCCCAAACACAATAGCCATACAATCTTATCTGGGGGTATAACACCCCAAACTGGGATTTAACACCCCCTGGTCTCCACTTAATCCCTTTATAGCCGGGCCCGTTCCATCAGGTATATACACCTTATTATTGCAGTTTCCTTCCACTTTTGTCTCCTGCAAGAGAGGTAATCCTCCACTCTGCTAAAAAATTTTAATACCCCTCGTGTGATTGGGAGGCCGGCCCATCCAACCTTTCTGGACACTCCCCCATTCCCCGCCCCCACGACCCTTATGACCTTACAAGGGAAAAATAGACTCCCAATCTCAGCGAAAAACCTCTCCCACCTCAAGGACCAAGTCTTGTAGGTGCTCTGGCAAGAAAAAACGGGGCGGGGGTGTGTGTGTGTGTGTGTGGCATAAAAGCAAGGCCATAGGCCACAATGCCAATGCAGCAGAATTAGCTCCTTCTATATGTTTCAGCTTCAAACAGTATGGAATGGTAATGAGAAGCTGGTTAATAGCTATCTGAAATTGAAGATCAATATTGGTGCTTGTACATAAAGAACTTTTAAAGTTTTCAAGCCTTTTTGTGGCCTTGTCTCTTCAGGGCACCTTAGATGTTCAATAGAATTGTACATAATATCCCATTGAGAAAGGGGCTGTGCCCCGAAATGCATCTGGTTTTTTAATTGTATTTTTATGCATGTGGGTTATCACACTGTTAGCTGTACTAATCATTGTTTGGATTTGGTCTCGACTTTTGGACCATAATCCTCTTATATTGTATGTTTTCATAATGTTTATGAGCTTTTTCCTCTTATTTCTTTTGATCTTTAATTTTCAATAAATACTATTCGTATTTCTTCTCCCCCCCCCTTTTTTTTTCTTGCCAGAGCACCCTTATAACCTTGTCAAGTCAGTAAAAACTACACAATATACAGAAATCATCCCCTTCTCAGGAGTCTCGCCCATCTAATTCCTCTTCCTGTGGGTGGTCATCTTAGGTTTTATCTCATGGCAAGTGCCATCTTGTGGCCTATCCCTGCCACAGAGAGGTAGAACTGGGTGTCATCAGCATATTGATGGCACCCCACCCCACACCGTCTCACAACCTCACCCAGCAGCTGCATATACACATTGAACAAGAGATGGGACCGAATAGAACCGTACGCGACTCCACATGTGAGGTCTCAGGGAACTGACAAACAGTCCCTGAGCACCACTCGCTGAATTCTCTGGCCAGGAAGGAGTGGAACCATTCAAGAATGATCCTGCCCACCCTGGCCCAGTCCTGCAAGCAGGCTACCAACATCACATGGTTAGTGGTGTCAAACGCAGCTGACAGATCTAACAGAATCAACAAGGTCGATTGATCCTAGTCCAATTCACAGTGAAGGTCATCTGCCAAGGCCACAAGCGCAGTCTCAGTGCCATAACCCAGATGAAAACCAGACTGTGAAGGATCCTGAAAACCAATGTGGTCTAGATGCCCCTGCAGCTGCTGAGCCATCATCACCTGTTAAATAATCTTCCCTAAAAAGGGAAGGTTAAGAGACAGGCCAATAACTGGCGAGGGAGTCAATGTGAAGTGATGGGTTTTTGAGCAGGGGCCGCACCACCACCTCCTTGAGGTAGCTCGGCACCCTGTCCTCCCGAAGGGAGGCATTGACCACACCCAGATAGGGTGCTGTTCATGGGGGGGGGGGTGCTGTGGCTGTGTGGAGTTTGTTTGATCTATGTTTGATCAGCTGCTGGATCTAATTTGAACTTCTGTGTTGGGAGTGTAATGGGGATATGCTCAAGAGAAGGAGGGTCCAGATCATGGATCTGTCCCTATCCTTGTGTGCATGCCCTCATCTCTGATCACTTCCCTTAAGCTTGGTTTCTAATAGGGATGGGCGAACGCGGTTCGGATGTTCGGAGTTTTGACCGAACTCAGTCTGTTCTGACATCTGAACCTAATGTCCGAACCGAACTCTCGAATGACCGAACAGTTCGGTCATGTTCGGATGAGTTTGGATGAGTTCGGGGGCAGGAAAAACATCTTTTCAGGGCGAAAAAAATTAGGTTTTGGTTTCGTTTTGGTAGCGCTATTTTTGACTGTTCGGCCAAGTTCGGTCAACCCGAACTCAGCTGAACCAAACCATCGAACCTGAACTCGGGTTTTGAACTGAACGACTGAACATCCGAACCGCATTCTGTTCACCCATCCCTAGTTTTTAAGTGCTTTGGTGTTTGAGATCCAGGCCCAAATCCAGGAACTGAAAATCTTGCTGAGGGATGCATTTGTCCCCTGGGCCTCAGGTTTGGTTCATCACACCCGTTTTCATGGGGGCTACCCTGGCTGTGTGGGGGTTGTTTGATCAGCTGGATCTATGTTTGAACTTCTGTACTGAGAATGTAATAGGGATATGCTCAAGAGAAGGAGGGTCTAGATCATGGATCTATGCCATGGATCTGTCCCTGTCCTTGTGTGCATGCCCTCATGTGTTTTAAGAGTTGTTGCCTTTTTCCCTTTTAACCATATCTGCGTCCTGTGCTTCCTTTCATCTAGAACAGATTTAAATGTTGTTTGTTGCACATTGTACTGACGGGTTAAAAACAACATATGTGGAGACTTCAAGGTTTTACCATAAATTCAGAACTGAATATTGATAAGTACCCTCTGCCACAAATAGAAGACATCTTTACTACACTATTGGGGGGCAGGGGGAAGATTTAGCAAGATCCATCTTTCACAGGCCTATCTGCAGATGGAAGTTGAAGAAGACTCCAAACCTTACCTCACAATTAATACAGCGAAAGGATTGTAGCAGTACAACAGACTAGTGTTTGGCACTGCGTCAGCTCCTGCCATATGGCAATGGGCAATGGATCAAGTCTTGCAAGGTATTCCAAGGACACAGTTCAACTTGGATGACATTGTTGTGACAGGTGAAAGTGATGAAGAACACCTGGAAATACTGACGCAGGTACTGAAGTGTCTAGAGGAATATGGGTTACGAGCCAATTGTACAAAATGAGTTTTTTTTAAAAGAACTCAGTCACTTACTGTGGACATATTATTGATGTACAAGGTCTACATATAAGTCCAGAGAAAATTAAAGCAGTCCTGGAAGCTCCAGAGCCAAAGGATGCCTTCTAGCTTAGATCGTTCCTTGGAACTATTAACCACAAAGGTCAATTTGTGCCTAAACTGGCAACAATATTTAATCCACTGCATTGTTTACTGCGGGCTGGACAAAAGTGGATATGGTCACCCCAGTGGGCAGAAGCTTTCATGAAGGTAAAAAATCAATTACCTCAGACATTGTACTTACAGACTTCAACCCATCATTACCTATTAAACTAGCATGTGATGCTTCCCCATACGGAACTGGCACATTATCTCATATCATGCCAGATTGCAGTGAACGACCCATAGCTTTTGCCTCCCAATCTCTAATAGCAGCTGAATGTAATTATGCTCAAATACACAAAGAGGCCTTGAGTCTAGTTTGGGGTGTGAAAAAATTCAACCAATATCTATATGAAAGAAAATTCATCCTTGTCACAGAACACAGACTTCTAGTTGTTGCAATACTTCATCCAGAGAAAGGAATTCCTATGACTGCTCAGCACGCATGCAGCACTGGGATCTCTTCTTAGCTGGTTATGACTATGATATTGAGTTCAGGAGAACAAAATTACATGCCAATGTGGATGGGCTCTCCTGCCTGCCAATGTCAGCTGAAGATCAATCTGCAAAAGAGACAGAGACAGAGCATGCTGAATACATTCACTTATTTGAGTTGGAGTGCTCCCCAGTGACTCATACTATCACTGAGCAGGAAACCAAGTGGGACCCCATGCTAGCTCAGGTTGAAGAAACCACTCTCAAAGGCTGGACTTATACTGACAGCTCTAAACTGGCACCCTTTTATAGACAAAAATATGAGCTTACTATACATCGAGGATGTGTGATGTGGGAAATTTGTGTTGTTGTACCCAGCAAGCTGCGCTCAAGAGTCCTAGAAGAGCTCCATGCAAAACACCCAGAAGTAGTAAAAATGAAGGCCAGGCATTGATCATCAAACAGAACAGTTAGCAAAGGATGCTCTGGATGCCATCTGATGTAACACATGCTCCAGCCTGTTGCAATGCATGCCTCACCCTGTACTTTTACATCCCTGGGAATGGCCATCAGTTCCCTGGCAAAAAGTGCATGTTGACTTTGCAGAAACATTTTTGCAAATGTTGTACTTAGTTGTGGATGTCCATTCTAAATGGCCAGAAGTCTTTTGCATAAAGAATGCCACAACAATGCAGATAGTAGAATATTTTTGCAGCTTGTTTGCAAGAACTGGACTACCTGAATAAGTTATAAGTGATAATGGTTCCCAGTTTACCTCAGAAGAGTTTCAGTGGTTCATGAAGAAAAATGGCAGTAGGCATATCACCTCGGCCCCATATCACCCTGCCACAAATGAATAAATTGAACTGTTTGTACAAACTTTTAGACAATCTTTGAGGTCTGTGTCATGTGAAAGGGGATCATTGCAACAGAAACTGGCCCGATTCCTGCTCGCATATCAGAATATAGTGCAAGCTACAATGAACCAGGCACCAGCAATGTTATATATGGGTCGGAACCTCGGGTCATGCTTGGACTTACTAAAGCCAAACCTAGGTATGTATGTCAGAAATCAGCAGATGTCTCCAGCTATTACAAGAGGAACCTGCGTACCCCGTTAGCTCCAGGTGGGCCAAATGGTTTTGGCACATGATTATAGAGGAGCTGATAAGTGGATACCAGGAATTGTTAGTGCACAGACAGGACTACTGTCTTATACAGTACAAGTGGCACTTGAGACAGTGTGGGGGTGCCACATTGATTAGTGAGGGATTCAGGTATGCCTTCCTTACTGACTCAAGAGGCAACACCCTTGGCAGCTCTAGTGGTCCCAGTACCAATTCTTCAACTTAAAGTGGGCACCAGTACTGCTGCACCAGAAAGCAGTTGTATTGAACACCATACCTGGAGCGGCATCCTGTTGGAGGTCCCTCATATTTGGCGGGGGGGATGTCATGGGTTTCGGAGTCTGCACCCCCACTTTACCAGGTTTGAGTGACTCAGTTTCCCTTGCGCACAGTTCTCTTGAAATCAGTTCTCTCTCTGGCTGATTCAAGTGTGCCACAATGAAACTCCTTAGTTACCCAAGGGCCCAATTCTTCCCATTTACAGACTGTTTACTCTCTGGGTTTGCAAGAGCTTGAGGGCTCTTGTAACTCACTTGTGTTCCAATATTAGATACTAGACCACTTCTTTATGAAATAAGAAGTCAGTTTATTGATTACATAAACAAGATAGTTAAACAGAGTGGTAATTAGAAATCAAAGGTAAATATAACACATTCCTAACTTATACTGGTTAAGTTTCTAAGTTATTCATCTTACCCTAAGCAAAGTCCGTAAGTTCTGGTTTCTCAGCCATAAGGAGACTGGCTGGGCTCTGGCTTCTTATTTGGCAAAGAGCTAAATCATCTCTCTCAGTTCCTGCTGTCCCAGCCTGTTGCTGATAGGCTGCTCATTCGTATCTCTCCAGCAGCTTTGCAAGCCAAGAAGTCTCTTCTCTCCAATCTTCCTCCCATTTAAATAGGAATTCAGTTCCTTTGTTTCGGATTTCCTGCCTCGGGGAGCATGGTTCAGGTCACATCCACAACCCAGGTAAACATGGAAGTTCATTAACATCTCCATAGGCTGTCTAGCAAGCCAGATGTGTTGAATACACTGTCTGCAGACTGGTGACGTGTGAGAGGACTAAGCTGAGTTCTACAGTTCTCAGAGTTAACATTACAAACACGTGGAACCTTTGACATTACATAGTGTACATGTATAGTATCATTACATACATGTGAAACCCTTGGCACCACACATTTACCCAACATGTAGTCCCGTGTTACATGTGTGTGACCCCATGTTTCTCCGCGACAGGGGGCACATTGGAGAGGGCATTCTTGGTCACTGCACCTCGTTTGTGGAACTCCCTCCTGGCGAAGGTCTACTGGGCCCCAATGAAAAACCTGGTTATTCCACCGGGCTTTTGGTGGGGGAGATGGGTAGTAGGAGGGTTGGGGCAGGGCTGGGCCAGGGCTGGTGGATTGTTATGACTCGAATGAAGTTCTGTTTTTATTGTATTTCTATTTTATATTTTATGCTGCCCCAGGGACTGATGTGGACACTTTGGAAAGGGGTACAGGAATGTCTTAGGCCCACCCCTTTTCTCATGTAGTTCTTCCCCTTACAGATCATTGTGATGTCATGGTTCTCTGTGTGGTCAAGGCCAGAGGAAAGGGCTGGAGGAATCCTTAGCCTTGCCTCTTACACAGCACTATGATGTCATGGTACTCTGCAGGGGTCACCTGGACAAACTGGGTCTGGGCTCAGAAAAGCCTGGCTACTTGTGGCCCAGTATTGTGTCGGACCCAATGCAATCAGATTTGGTCCCAAATTTCTGGCCTGAGAAGGGATCTATCTGCTTCAGTCTGGCCAGGTGAAATACACTCCAAACTGGGTAGTGGGTTGGGAGCTGATGAATTTGACCTGACTACCCCAGTCCAGGAGGGCTAGCCTGTCATACACGTACCTAAAATTGCCACAGGGGAGAGCAGTTTGCCCATGTTCCCTGCCAGAAAGATCTGCCACTGGAGCAGATGGGCATTATAACCTTACCACTGTATATTACACCTAGTTGGTGTGCCATGGGATTGTGCCTTACTCATGTCTAATTTATAGGCAGCTTGGTTACACCTAGCAACTAGTTGTTTGCACTCATCTATAGTTTGTTTGCACAGAGATTACTGAATGTTGACAGGTGATTTTTGTCACGTTTGCAACCCTCCCATAATTAACTGATTTGTTGACACCTCGTTTATTGTCTGTTTACAAAATCTGACAGGTTTATATGATGATCATGTTACATGGAAAAGGGAACAAGAAGGAACTTCATTCTATTTAGGAGACGTATCTGTGACTGGGCCTTACTTTGGTCAAGCTGATAATCTGTTGTGTCTGTGGAACTGGAATATACCTCCAGGGGTAGTTTGAGGTGCTTGCCACACTGGATAAAATACCTCAGGTGCATTCCTTCCCTCTACCGTCACACTACAAGACCCAGCCTGCATATTGCAGTGTGGTTGGGTGAAGGGCAGGGCACTCCTGATTGGTGGGCTGAGTTGAGATTGGTGGGGAGCAGGAGATCTGGAGACCGTGGACCAACCTTCTGAGAACAGCTCAGAGGAACCCCCTGGGGGCTCAAATGAATTGTTCATGCAGATAGCACTCACTGGCTGGTGGATCCAAGGTATCAGTCACCCTTTGGACCTATCTGAGTGCTAGCCACATGAACGTCTGGATGCAGGGTGGGTGAGGAGGGATGAGTGGGAGGCACCATACAGAGTGTTGTTGGAGAGGCAAGGGGGGGGGCTACCTTCAGGCAGGAGGCAGCAGCAGGCAATAGCATCTGGCCTCCTGTAAGCTGACCCAGACTTGTTGCTCAAGTCTGACAGCCCAAGCCAGTCATTCCAAACACATGTGCCAGCTTCCAATGATTTCTGATATGACCCCAAGGACCTATGTACACACGCAGACCTTTGGGAGTAAACTGGAAATCGTTAGATGGAACTTCCAGTTTGCCTCTGGGAACCTGTGCATGTGTGCAGAGTCCTCCAGAGGATGGCATGTACATCTGGAGCAGTTGACTTGGGCTGTAACAGGCTTGCATCAGTAGCTGGGAGGCTGGATGCCCCCAGCTGCTGCTGCTCATCCCTGTCCACACGTAACCCTCTCCACCCCTCCATCACCTGTGCTGGCTCCCCTCCCTCACCAGCCCCCTCTGCCATTATTGCAACTGATAGCTTATATAAATCGCTGTTCACTTCAACTCTAGTACTGACTCTGGAAGATAGTTGCCTTGGAGAGCCTTGTTTGTATCTTTTATTTTAAGAAGTATAAGAGAGGCCTGATATTATGGATCAGAACTCCAAGAGGATTGGGAACTTTAATTCAGAACCCCAAGACTCCGGGTTGATTTTTACTATACTTTGCACAACTGTATTGCTACCTGGTGACAAGAGATTATACTTGGTCTCCAAATGGGGTGAGACAGGCGAAAAGTTTGAAAACTCTGAGCTAGAGAAAGAGTATGATACCTTAGTGACCAAATTGTCCTGCTAGATAAACCTACCAAGTGGGAAGTACTATCATTTTTTTGGGTCATTTTTATATTACCATTATTTACAACTGGTATTCTAACTGAACTTTGATTCCTACAGACTTTACAGTGAATTCATTACCAAAAGGGTGTTAGCCCCACCATTAGTTGGGACGCTTGGGCGGTATGCAATTCCCATTCACTCCAATCAGAATGATAGCCCCATTGTGCTGGATTTTATACAAACACAAACAATCTCTGCTTCAAGGAGTGTATTATGGAACTCCCCTCCCTTGGAAGTCCGCCTGAGCATATTCTGGAGGCGGTGCAAAACTTTTCTTTTTGACAAGGCATTTGGCAGACAGGAATAGGGGTTGGGGTGGGTGGTTTTTCGGGGGTGAGGGTAGGATTGTCAAAGGATTTTATTGTATTTTATTTATCACTATTTCTGTGTTTTTATTTCTGTAAGCTGCCCTGAGCCTCTGTGGAAGGTTGGGGTATACATTTTAATAAATTAAATAAATTTTAATAAATGAATATCTAAACGTTTTCATACATCATGATTTCCAGTGGTAACTCCCAGCAAGTGAGCCTGTGGGAATTATCAAGTTGTACATATTTCTGATACATCAGCACTTTTACCTTGTACTAAATCAAACCTCTTTTATGGATCATCTTGTATTTACCTAGTGGCAGAAGTGCTCACAAAACATCTCAAATATGCACTACATGGAAACCACTTTGGTTCTCCACTATGCTCTCAGAAGGTGTTTTCAGATGTTACAACAACACAGATTTCCATGCTTTGCCACGTGTGGAAATATGTCCTGTCATCACATCTGGAAAAGCCGCCAGATGTTGACCTGGGCCATAACACATACCGCAGTGGCGTTTAGTCCAGGCTGTGACTCTGGCCCATGGCCAAGTCACAGTCCAGGCTAAGTGCTACTGCGACCGTGCTATGGCAGCCTGGACCAGGATAAAGTGGGACGTCACGTTTGATGGCCCGCTTACACTTACCACAGTCCAGGTCCGTGGCACTTCTAGGCAGCCATAGCGACCTCGTAGGCCACCATGGCCACCTGTCAGAGCCCTCACTCTGGGCAGATTAAAGCATGGTGGTGTCCTGCGCATTCACGTTTGAACACACCCAAAGCCTCTTGAATCTGCTGACTCCTTCCCATTGATAGGGTAATTAGATCCTCTTGTATAGAGCTGAAATGGATACCCAAAATATTGGGTAAACCCATCAAACCTACACTACCCAAAATGAATATAGCAATTTGGGTAATACACATATTGGTTTGCGCTCCACCAGATATCCTTTTTGGATATTCTGTTTTGTTTTTTTGTATTTTTGTCTTTGGTTATTTCATTTATTTTGGTTACACCATTTCAGCAATATTTGTACTATGGAAGTTTGCCATCCCACATGGCAAATTGCCAAAAATGAGACGACTGCAATATCAAAATGACTGGGTGAAAAACAGTGTGGTTGTCATGTTGGTGCCAAGTTGGTCCCAATTTCCACCAACAACAGTTGGTCCAATAAAAGATATTCAAAATCACTGTCTCTCTGAAAAAACAAAATAAAAAACCCCATAAGACCCAGAAACCCCTAAAAACTAAACAGAATACCCCCCAAAATTGGATATGAGAAAACCTGTTTCATCACAGATAATGTTTGGGTACTCATAGGACTTTCCAAAAGTGCATAAATACTGGAGAATAACAAGCTCATTACCCATTTCAGCATTATTCTTTTCATAGACATTATTTTCTCTTCTACTAGATATGAGATGAGGATTCCCCCTTCTTATTTTCCTTTTCTTTGACTGTCTGAAGGGGAGTGCTGCTTTTTCATTTGTTGCTTGCATCCAAACTAGATTATTATTAATTATTATTATTATAAGCATCTGTATAGCGCTAGCTGTGTACCTGGCGCTTTATAGAACAATAAGATAGACATGATCCCTGCCTGCAGCTTACAATCTAATAGACACGGGGGGAGACAAGGAGAGGGGACATAGGGAGAGACAAGGGATAAATAACATTCAAGTGTATACGAAGTCTCAGGTGCACGTGCTTGGTTTGGTTGCAGTTAGGCAGGAGTCAGCGGGGAGGGCAGACAGTAAATATTGAGACGAAAGTTCTAACAGGCGTCCCCTACTTTCCTGATGGGTTGAGAAAGAATCCCCTCTCCTCATCTCCATCATAATAAGGGAGAAGAAGATGGGGCCTGGGAGAGGAAGGGAATGCTCTCCCCCGTATACTTTTGAGGTGGGGTAAAGAGTATGTACTTTGTAAAACAGACATGGCTGGTCTTGATTAAAGCTAAAACAAATACAATACCCAACAAATTTACCTGCTTTGATTTGTGTCCAACCAAGTATATATGAATCACTATTTGCTCCTGATTAATTGGATATCCATATTACCTATTCATAAATCAGTTATTTTGTTTATTTCAGTTATTCAGGTTAATCATTCCGGAATCTTGGCTACTTTGGGTGATTTCAGAAGTGACGCGTTCCAATTCACCACAGTGAATCCCACCCCGGTGTGAACGGATTCACCGCGGGCTGTGGTGACACGTGCGGCCCCAACAGAAGTGACAGGATCGTGACCACCACCCGGGGGCAATCAGAGAGAACATGGGCTGGGGGAACAAAACAGACATGCAGTGGAGACGTGAACCACAGTTTGAGCCCCAGAATGCACCATGGCCGGGGTCAATTCCTTCCACCGCGGCTGTGGGTTTCCATTCAGAAGTTACTTTTCATTCACCCCTGCCGTGGTGACCATTCACCACACTTCTGGACCTCTTCCTGCCCCGACCTCACGAAGCGTGGTTAGCTTCACCCTGGGCTGCATTTTACTGTGGTGAACATCTGGATGCGAGCAAACAGACATGCACGGTGCTTTCACCCCCCGCATTTGACTGAGGTTGACTGTGGTGGACATTCACCACATCACTTCTGAAATCACCCTTTGTCTTGACACTCTTAACGTTGTGTACGTGCTGTGATGAAATGCAGCAGGGGGCGCTTTACAGCTGAGACACCCACTTCACTGCGTTTGTCCAAATACTCTAGCCTGGGGTTCCCCACAGCTGGCAAACCCCAGAAAAACCTCTTTTTTGCTGCCACCACCTGAGTTCTAATAATAATCAGAGGGCATTCACACAACTTAGGATATCAAACCCCAGAAAGTTATAAACCCACAGCTTCCCAAGGGCACCTCGTTCCCTGGTTTTCCTTATCTGGCATTCTCCCCTTTTCTGGAGGTCAAATCATTGGAGCAACTCAGAGGGGCTTAGCTTTGTAAGAAGCTGCCTTGGCTAAAAAAAAAGCCAGAGGGGAATTTCTTCCTCTTTAGGTAGCCATGCCTTCCAGGTAAAGGGAGGCAGTTTTGCAAAGAACACCACACCCACCCACCCACTGGAGTTAAGAAATATAAAAAGCTTAGAATTTACTTACAGAGTCAAAACCCAGAATGAAGGAACTGGAAATGATTGATGCAAATAACCAAAATAAATGAAGTAATTGTGAACAGAAATACCCAAATAAACAGATATGCAAATATCCATTTTGGTTGCATGTATTGTTTGGATAGCTATCCAAAAGTGCAGCAGCGGCGGCTCATTGCTTTGGCGCTGGGGGTGGTGCCCTACAAGCCCCCAGCACTGTCTCAGAGAGTCTGTGCCTTCTTCTGCTCCCAGACCGGCTGGGGCTGCAAGCCGCCGTGCACAGGACAGGAGCACGTCTGGACCGCTGGACGGGACCTTTAAAAAGGTCCTGACAGTGTAGGGAAAGCTGACGTGCTCCCCGGGCTGCCGTGCATGCGCGCGAGACACTCCTTAAAGTTTGAACTTGAGGAGTGTATCGCGTGCATGTGCGGCAGCTCGGGGAGCATGTCGGCACTCTGCAGGGCTTTCAGAAGAGAGTTCCCGGGCCGCGCATGCACACGGCAGCGGCAGGGGACAGAGAAAGTTTGCCCGCAGCTGACTGTAGCACGCAGGTGCAGCCGCGGGTTCTCGTAGGTCGGCACCACTGCCGACCTACCAACTTGCAACAGTTTGGTGGGGGGCGTGGCCAGCCTGGGCAATGGGTTCCAATGGAACCCATTGCCCAGGCCATTGCAACTCAGGAGGGGCAACTTGCAAGTCGCCTCTCGGAAGCTCCCGCCTTGCTGCAGCTGCACAAGGCAGGAAATTTGTGGGTGGGCGGGGTCTTTCAGACCTCGCTCATTCACTCAGTTGGCAGTGCAAAGGGCCCAGACCTGTCTGCTCTGCTGTGTCGAGGGATCATCAGGTAAGTGAAATTTATTTTTTCCCATGGGGGATTAACTCGGAAGTGGGGGCCCCACTCCCGAGTTAACCCCCCCGTGGGGGGGATTTGGGGACAGTTG
>QEPC01000281.1:727917-740256 GCA_003113815.1 Sphenodon punctatus | reverse complement strand
GCCCGACACAGCCCTGGACCCCAGGTCCGGCTCCAATGACTGCAGTGGCAGGTGGGTTAGCGGCAGCGGTGGTGTTGAGCAGGGGGTTGGACTAGTTGACCTCTGAGGTTACTTCCATTGCTAAGATTCTATTATTCTAATCAGGCTACATTCATTATTTAAGCCACATAATATAAAAGGTATCTTTTAACTGTACAGTTGTTTACACAGAAGGGAAGAAATGCTGCATAGATATCTGGGGCTATTGTTTTTAATCAAACAGATGTGTGAATACATGTTAGATAACAAAGCACAAGCTGCCAACCTCTGACTAATTAGGCAGAGCCTGATTTGTCAGTCTTGTTCATACTAAGTGGGAAAATATTGGGAACTCCTTTTGTGAAAAGGGAAGTGAACAGGGAGTGAATGTTGGGTGTGACCATTGTATAAAATTTAGCTATTCATGGGTGTAAACGTCTGTGAGGAAACTTCCATCCCAGTAGCTAATGAAGCTTCTTTGGAAACAGGAGTTACTGTTTCCACATAAACAAAAACTATCACCCCAAAAATGGTTTATAAATGGACAATCAAAAACCTAATGAGTTTAAGCAAAGTAGATAAATTTGACTTTCATCGCACCCTTAAGACAAGTACAATTTAAGATAATTAATTACAGCTAGAGCTGCTTCCTTTTCGCATGTGTTTTCCTGGATCAGGACTCTAAGGAAACAGAAAGGATTGCATTTGGCCCTTCTGCTAATTAGCTCCAGCTGAGTTTGGGCTTGAGGGCTGGGGCTGTAACTACAGTGGGGAGAAGGAGATGTCTGCAAACAAAAGATCAACAGCCCCCTGTTCCGATGCCCAGAATTTGGGAGGTACTGGGAGCACTCTAAAGACTCTGATTCTGGTGAAGGGATTTGCTACTGAGAATGCTGTAAATAAAAGTTGCATGGTGGAAATACTTGATCCCATATCCTCACTTGCCTCAAGGAGAAGTACTCTGAGAGTAGTACCTGACCCTTTAAGCGGTGCCCCCCAGAGATATGCAGGTGCATGGTATATGGGAGGATGGTGCCCCAGGCAGGTGCCAAAGAGAAGGTGCGAACTAGGTTGGGAGATTGTGCTTCGAGTGCAGGCTACAAAAGCTGTTGAAGGCTTAAAGCCTATTGGAACTAGCTCGGTTTGGGTGCGGCTAGGTCAGCCCAGGAGGCTGACTACATAACCCTGATCTGAGAACCCAGAAAGGAGGGACTATAGGGGTGGAAGGCAGGAGTTGGGAAGCTCTGCCTGAGAGGGTTAAGCCAGCCTGCAGCCAGAGGGTTGCCCTTGGAGCGAGGAGAACCCTATGGGCAGGTTATCTTTGTGACCCAAGTTGTGTGACTTCTGTTATGCCTTCCCCAACCTGCATTACCATTGTTGTGGAATGGCGGGTCGGGCTCGGTATTATATGATTATGACTTTTCCATGCCAGGGGGCTAGCTATCCTGAACTAGGAACTTGGGTAGGAATCAAACTCCTTTTGAGGGATATCCGGTTAATCCTTCTTAGTGTTTATTTGAATTGAAGGGCAGCTATGTAGGGGACCGGGTGGTTATATGACCCAGAATACCCCTTTAGGATTGAGGTATTTTATTATTCTCTTTTGTATTGAGTTATTGTGAGTCTTGGGCTTTTTAGCTATTATTATAGTGTATCTTATTATTTAATGCCCGTTCTTTTAGGTTCTTATAGGATGTGTTGGAAATTAGCGGGAAGGATTTATTTTTGAATATTCTGATGGATGGTCAGGAGTTTTATTGATAAATCAATAAATACCTTAGGGATTGAGCTGTTGAGAGGTTAGGGCTTTGGAATTGTATGTTTGAACTATGTCAGGAACATTTGGGGGTTGTGTTGGGGAATATTTTGTTATTCTTGTATAGAACCTGGTATGGAATCTCCAGGTGTAGAATCATTGGGTTACTGCTGAAGAATCTTTTGTGTGGGAATTGTTCCTTAGGTTCCCAGCCTTTAAATTATCCATTGGATATTAGGAGATGGTTGTATCTGTTGTATTGTTTTTGTTTTATGTAACTGCTATGGTCTATGATTATGCAATAAAGTATTGATTGAATTTAAAGAAAAATGATCAGCTTCATCTGTTCCCATAGATTCAAGGACCACCTCTGTGGCAAAGGTCCCCAAAATCTACCTTAAAGTACTACTTTTGTCCTACCTGTCATCCAGGTGTCATCACATTTCTCTAGCTTCTCCTTCCTCTACTCCCTCCATGTTCCTGCCAAATCCTGAAGATTAATACTCTCTCTTAAACCTATTCCCACAGGTATAGCCCTGAATCATGCTGGGTGAGAAACATTTATAGCTACTTCCTCCTTCCTACATATGTACAGCAGGCCTTCGAGTTACTACTCAGCCAAGTTCTTGCTGCATCCTGTAATTTGGAGACCTTTATTTGTTTGACTAAGGTGAAAGTAAAAAAGTGATGAAAGACATGGCCCATAGTTTCCATCTCTCAAAGTTCATGAAAACTGGCTGACATTTTGCTTTTGCTGTGATGTTTGTCTGTTTTTGAACTAAGGCCAGCACAAAGGGAATAAGGTAGCCTCAACCCTTTCACAATAATGGCTTGGTCTTTGGATGCATGGCACCTAATTCAGTCCACATCCCTATAGCTCCAGCTATGTCTCCCCTACGGTGCAGCAACAGGAGAAACAAAATTGATATTTGTTGTTCATATAGCGAAAGCAATGTACCTGACACTGTACAATCAGTAATTAGAGACAGCTCCCTGCCCCTGGGGACTTACAATCTAGGACAGATAAGGAAAGGGGAACGTAGGGAGAGAAAGGGATATGTTCATGAAGTTGAGAAGTCACAGGTACATGAGCTTAACTTAGGGTGATTTCAGACATGACGGGGCGCCTATTGGCCCGTCACGGAATCACCTTTTGATTCCCCACCGGAATCAAAAAGTCACGTCCAACAGACGTGCCGTCTTATTCCGGCGGGGAATCGGGGGGGGCGGGGGATGGGGCTGCGTGGCGCAACGTGCGGCCACACAGCCCCACCCCCCCATGCTTCCCCAGCAGCCTGTCCTCCTGGAGATGGGCGGGCGTAGCGGCCAATCGGGCCGCTGTGCCCGATTCCAACCCGGGGTCTGGGCCACGGCCCAGAATCGGCAGCAGTAACAGACATTACCATCCACTGATTCCTGGCCGTGGTTCAATTAACCATGCTTTTGGGGATGGTGCCCGGACTAACCTCGAAAGTGTGGTTATTTTGCTCACCGCCGGTGGTTCACCGTGGTGAACATCTGGCAGCAAGCAACCAGACGTTACGGGACCATCCACCACCATGGGGGATTCACCGTGGTTAAGTGTGGTATCGTAATGTCTGAAAATACCCTTAGTTACAGGGAAGAGGAGCACTCAGTGAAGGATGGAGGAGGCATCAGTGACGAGTCTATGGAATAAAGAGGTAAGGAAGGTCTGATGGAAGGGGCAGGTTTTCAGGAGGGATTTGAAAGTTGGGAGGGAAGGAGCAGAATGAATGTATTCAGGAAGGGAGTTGCAGGCATGGGGGACAGCAAAGGAGAAGGAGTGAATACATTTTGAGCAGCAAGGGAGCTGTGAGCAGGAGAGGAAGGTGGCAGAGGAGGAGTGTACCTCTCGGGTGGGAGTGTGGCAAGAAACAAGTGTGGAGAGAGAGGAGGGAGAAAGGCCATGAAGAGCCTTGAAGGTAAAGGCGAGGAGCTGGTGATGAAGGTGTTTAGGTTAGATCTGGCCTTACGTTTTTAATGATTTTAGCAAGGGAAACGTCAGTTGAGTGAAGGACAAAAGCTTGACTGAAGGGGGCCAAGGATGGAATTGGAATAAAGGAAATCAAGACAGCTGGGTTCAGGAGTTTGGAAGCAAAGGGCAGGAGTGAGATAGCTGGAAGGATCAGAGGGGTCAAGAGTGGCCCTCTTAAGGATAGGGGAGACAGTGGTGTGTTTGAAAGCAGATGGAAAGGACCTAGTAGAGAGGGAGATACTGATGATGTGCATCAGAGATGGTACAGCAGTGGAGGCAAATGCAGTTAGGAGATGAGGGGATAGGGTCAAGAGGGCAGGTGCAAGGATTGGATATCAGCTATCAAACATACTTGAAATGGCCTTGAAAGGTTTAACAGGTACAATCCCATCTTAGTTCTAGTATGCTAACCTCACAGCTGTGATGAAACGGGGAGGCTGTCTGAGGGCAGTTGTGAGCTGGAAGTGGTCTGCTTACTAGCCTTAAAGGGATGGTGGGATAAAAATGTAAATAAATAAATAGCCAGAGAGCCTGGGGAAACTTGGAGAATAGTAAGAAGTGTCCTGCAGCCAGAGAAGGGGTTTCGGAGGGGAAATCGGGGTGGAGATCTGCTGCTATAACAGGATGAGCCATAGTGAGAGAAATCATTTTATATTATGGGACTATTTCTGTGACAAAATGGATAATCAAACAAATGGAAGGGCGTTTGTGCAACCTGTGTGGATGGACTGCATTTTTATTGGGGAATCTGCCACACATATATTCAAATAAGAAGTTTTAAAAGTATTGTGTTTTCTCTAATGCTAGACTATATGTGGGTGGGAAAGTTCTTTGTTTTTTTCTTTTATGCATTAGCTGGGGTTTTGTACATTTTATAAAATTGTAATAGGATTTATTTATGTTTTTTTTAAAATAAATAAATAAATTGTAAGCCACTCTGTCACCTAGGTGAGAGGGGCAGGGCAAAAATATACTAAATAAAAATAAATAAATATACATCAGCTAATTAAACCCAATGGATAGGTTATTTATTATTTAATATACCACTATCAATATGCCTGGTGCTGAACAGTTGCAACCAGAGACTGGTCCCTGCCCTGAAGGGTTTACAGTCTAAGATGGACAAGGGAGGGGAGATGTGGGCGAGGGGAGCAAAGTTTGCAGACGGGGGGAGTTAGGGATACATTATAGAAATTACAGGTACACGTATGTAGGTTTATTAGGCAAGTGGGGTAAAAGTAAAAATAATAAATAAAATTATTTAATTTTTATTTATTTAGAATTTTATTTTGTTCTTCCCTCAAAAAGGCTCGGGTGGCTCAGGTTAGTCATAAGAGAAGGAAGAGGGCCCTGAGGGATATAGGAAGAACCATCCGAGAGCGATCTATGGGGGTAAGGAGCTTGGGAAAGACTGATGGAAAAGGTAAGTTTTAAAGGAAAGATTTGATCAGGCAGGAGGGAGAGCCAGCTCCTCCCACCTTAACATGGTAAACAAAAGACACACACACACCCATTGTCTAGACAGGTCATTGCAGTTTCTGCATACGTCATAATACATAAAGCTAAGTCTATTCTAGAAGCTCCTACTAAACTTTGGGTTGGGGGCAAAGAGTTGACTATTTGTCTCTGACATTTCCTCAGTTTCTTGCTATCATAATTGCTATTGGTGTCTTCAAACTGGGATAAGGATCATCATTCCTGTCAAGGCATTGTTTATATCCCTATTGATGTATTGCCTTGAGGCACCAGCTAAGATCAAGGCCCTATGGGAATAAGCAGCGAACAAGAAGAAGCTAAGAGATTGTCTGTGCCCTGACAGCTAATATAGTCCTAATAGATATGATCAAGACAAGTAGGAAGGGAAACAAAGGCACAAAATGGTAACTCAGTGGTTCCAAAATCATTTGCCTATATGATCCCATTTTGAGACTAATCCTATGATTGCAGATAGCTCATCAATCATCATCAAATCATCATCATCATCTTTTTAACTCATCAGATTGCAGATAGCAACAAAGACATGTAAGGTATAGCATAGATCCTCTGGGTTAGTGACACCACTTAGAGCCACAGTTTGGGAATCTCTGAGGTAAAGGGTGTTGTCCAGGTTCACACAGCAGGTCAGTGGCAGACCCGGGGATTGACCCGAGCTGTCCTAAATCCCAATCCAGCATTCTCCCAAATAGACCACACTGTCCCAAAGGATTATTTTTGTGGTCCTCCAAGAAGCAGGAAAAGGGGCTCAAAAAAGCTTTTCCTTAGACACCCCTCATTGCCCTAGAAATAGCATAAAAGTTTAGCAAAACCTAAATTAACTTGCTAAGGGACAAACTCTGGAATTACTCTGCAGCCCAAGTGGCCAACCAACAAAAAGGGGGTTTCTGCAGGACCTGGAGGAAGGGAATCCTCATCAGGGCTGCAATCAATCCTGCAGACTTTTTTCCCTGGAACAGGGGAGAAATGTTGTTGTGGATCAGTCAGCCGGTGTTAACCATGGTGTAGGAGGAAGGAACCATGGAGTTGGGAGGTGTGAGTTTCAGCTGGGGACAGACTGCAGCTGTCAGAAGCTAGTCTGAGCTGGGATGGACAGCCAGGGGCTAACACAAAGTTCAAGGGGCAAGGTGAGTGTGTAACACAAAAGGCAGACTGAATTGGGAAGCAGGGAGACAGAGCCAATAATGAGCTGAATCACAGGACTGGAGTCAGAAGCTAAGGTTCAATGGTGGGTCAAAGTCAGATGGTTAGACAGAACACGTTGGGCTGGAGCAAGGTAGGGAAAAGGCTGGAGTAGAGCAGGAGTAAGACAGAGGGAGGAAGAAGGGCACAGTGAGGTCTCTAGCAAGCCAGGAACTACTGTGTTGCAAAGATGCTCTCTGTGGCAGCCCAAGGCAACCAGAGAGCATGCATATTAGGACTAGCCGATCAGGGATGTGAGGAGTCAGCAGATCCAGGCTTCTGAAGGTTTACACTGTATTCTTTAACAAGATCAGACTACTTCTAATCAAGTGCAAATCAGTCTGAAACTGCTGCAGTCTGAGCAGGGGCGGCTGGTGGTTTTGGAGGCTGGTGGGGCAGTGGGTGGATTTAACCTGCTACCTGCAGGGCCAGTGAGCATAGGGGCGGAGCCTAGCCTAGGGGCAGAGCCAGGGCAACAGTATGCGGAGCCAGGGCATAACCCAGTAGCCAGGAGTTCCCAGGGTTAACGTTGGATGGATATTACATTACTTAATGCTGGGAATGCTGCTGTGTGAAGCACTGCCATCAGGGAATAGAGAACCCTCTTACTGGGGTCCCGTCCACTCTCCTCTCTCTTTCCCACCAGGTCCAAATTAACCATAGTAGGTTAAAAGAATAGATCGCGTTGCCATCGCCTACCTTTATCCTTAACCCTCGAATCCTCAATTTTCATGGCATGCGTGGCCACCTGTAGCCTTCTGAAGGTGTAGGCTTTGGGACAAGCCTTCCTTCTGGCTTGGAGAACTTGGGAGGACTGAGTTAGCTCCCTGTTCTGCAACAAGCCCAACCAGAAGAGAATGAAAAGGAAGAGAAGAACAGGACAGAGGAGAAGTAGGAGAGAAAGGGTTTGGTTTTGGAGCACGAGAAGAGGAAAGGGGAAGAGATGGATTCAATGGGGAACAGGAGAAAAGGGTTTCCTTGTTGTCTGCAGCCTTCTCTTCTGTCGTGCTCCTACCTACTTTCTTCTATGTTCACAAGGAGAGAGAGGCAAGGTGTGGAATCATGCCAGATTGCAGGGCTCCATTGCAAGCAACCCAGGCCCATCCAGACCAGCATCCCTAGTAGCTAGCCACACCACCAAAATGCCTGTCCAAGCACACAGGCCCTTTTCATTTAAAGTTTGGCCCCTTTCGGGGCTGCATAGCAAGGAAACCAGGCCCATGCAGACCAGCATCCTAGTAGTTAGCCACACCACCAAAATGCCTGTCCAGGCACACAGGCCCTTTTCATTTAAAGTTTGGCCCTTTTCGGGGCTGCATTGCAAGGAAACCAGGCCCATGCAGACCAACATCCCTAGTAGCTACACCAACAAGATGCCTGTCCAAGCACACAGGCCCCTCCAGTCCACCCCCAGCTCCATTGCCCAGCCAGACTCCCCGTGTCCCTTCCACTCCCCTCCCCTGTGTCTCTCAGTGCACCCACTCCCCCCACTTAGGGTTGCCATAGACGCAAAATTTTGGAAGGCACTTATGGGATATACAGGTTTCAGGACTGTGTTGGTTCCAATACAGCCCTGCAATCTGCATATCTCATAAGTGCCCTCTAAAAATTTGCATCTACGGCAACCCTAACCATACTGCATTGCCCAGCCAGACTCCCCGAGTCCCCCTACTCCCCCAGTGCACCCCACTCCCCACCACCCCTCCCCTATGTCTCCCAGTGCAACTCCCTCCCCCAGACCCCCCCAAGGCAGCTGGCAGCACAATCATAAACACACACACAATCAACAGTTACAACTCATAATTAAAACATACTATAAATCACAATTTTAAAATTAATTAAAAATATGCTGAACAAACAAAAAATATACTAAAATGGCAGAACCATATTATGGGATGGTATCACATATGGTTATTACATACAGATTGCCAATCTGTATGTAATAACCATATGTGATATCATCCCATATGGTTATTACATCCAGATTGCCAATCTGTATGTAATAACCATATGTGATATCATCCCATAATAATCCCTATTATAACATCCCCCCTCCTCCCAAGACAAGTCCCCCAGCCCCCGGGTCCCCCCAAAAAAGCAAAGGCCAAGCCCCAGCCGGGTCCCCAATGTACTCACCTCCACCAGCCAACTGCAAACTCACTCTCACTCTAAAGAACTGAGTCAAAGAGAGAGAAAACCGACGCCTGGTGAAATCACCTTTATATGCTCTCTGCAGCAGGCAGCCCTCACCCTCACCACGTGAGAGTCCAGACGCAGAAAAAGCCCACGCTCAGAGAGTAATACATTTAAAAGCAAATGCAGTCCCAAGCACTCTCCACTCCCCGCCCCCCTTGCTGCTCCACTGGCCAATAGCACACAGTGCCACACACACGTCATACATACACACGCACACACATCCCCTTGTATTGAGATCAGGGGAGTCCTGGGCCAGGAGGGACATTGCCCCAGATGTCCTAGGGGTCACACTGCCACTGAGTCTGAGGGAGTCAAGTGAACTGTGTTTGCCACACCCCTCTTTCCTGGGAAATTCGCTGTGAGGACTGTTGCAGTCAAACTACTTGAGAGAAGCTCCAGTCCAGCCTGGCCCTACCTGCCAATCCATGTTTTTGCCCAGATCCCTGTGTATGGAGTCCTTGGTTTTGATCACTTGCTCTGGATATCGGCCTTGAACGCCACTTACCCCCCTCAGATTTATTTCTGTCCTAGCTGGCCCCAGTTATGCAGGAATAGGGCCCCAATCCTGAAAGAATGACAACAGACTCTAGACGTGGGGCACAATAAAGTTGGTAAAACACTACCTTAGCTGACAGGCTCTGCTAGACATAGTACCACAGTGATGGGAAGCATTTACCATGCTGTTAATGTTGCTAAGTGGGAGTAGAAGAGGAAATAGCCAACAATTTAGTGCATCTGTTTACTGAATGCAGTCATGTCTTGTTCACCAACCTTGCAGTGGCTAGTCAACATAGGATATTGAAAAGGTAATTGCCATCACACACACCAACAATTATAGGACTCCACTCTCCTATCGAGCTTGTTTATTGCATTGCCTTCAGAAGCAACCACTCCTCTGCTGGACTCATTCATTAAGTAAAGTTATTATGAGGTTCATAATTGAAAAGGGCAAGGACTAGGTGAACTGTTCTTTTCATCATTCTTGTACACACTAAATATTATCCTTGCCATTTCTCACCTTAGAATTGAATCAGCTGATGTTTTGTTTCTCCACTGATTAGACAGGTTCCACTAAAGGAGAGCAACTCTGGCACTGTAATCATGTGGTACTACTAGCCAATCTATAGAGCCTTCACAAGCACTCATGAGCTGCATCTCGTAAGACTGCTGTAAAGTAGGTCAATATTATTAACCCTCTTTTACAGACAAGGACATTGAAGCCAAAAGAAATTATCAGAGTTGTCCAATGTCATGAATCGTGGTCCAGCTGTCTGTACCATAGGCACAAACTATGAAGGGCACCCCATCTGATTTTACTCTGCTAACAAAAGGAATAATATTAGGAGAAGGAATGTCCAGAATGACTGAAGCAACAGTGAACAATTTAAATTTCAAGGTTCTGTGGTAAACCCTTAAATAATCCTAGCACATATTGTAGAAGGAGGTCTTAGTATATCAGACACAAACTCCCTACTAACCAAGGCATCCCTTCACAAACAGGAAGTAGATCTTACCAAAGCAACAGGTGGAAAAACTGTCAACACATCTCTATCATAGCCATTATCAACATCACCTAGGGAAAACCATTCAAAATACAAGGGACCTACACAAACAAATAAAAGTGTAGGGTACTTAATTCAGTGCACTGACAAATAGGAATGGGTTCAAAGGAGAGTGACAAAGATGGTCAGGGGTCTGGAAACCAAGTCCTATGAGGAAAGGTTGAAGGAGCTGAGTATGTTTAGCCTGGAGAAGAGAAGACTAAAGCCGCTTTTAGACGAACAGGTCGCCATTGCGCGCTCGCGTGATATTTCAAAATACCATGATGCGGGATTACACGAGATGACTGGTGGGGATCATGCGCATTATTTGCTGACTGTGAATTAAATACCTCAATTGTGAGGTATTTAATTCGCGGTCAGCAAATAATGTGTGACCACCTTCCATGCGCATGATCCCCACCGGCCGTCTCGTGTAATCCTGCGTTGCGTGATTTTGAAATATCTCGCAAGCAGGTTGCGCAACAGTGACCCTCTCATCTAAAAGCGGCCTAAGGGGAGACATGATAGCCGTCTTCAAATATCTGAAGGGTTGTCACATACAAGATGGAGCAGACTTGTTCTCTGTTGCTCCTGAGGGCAAGACTAGAATCAATGGGATCAAGTTACAAAAAAGCAGATTTTGACTGACTGCATTCTAAGGTGACAAATGGCAGGGACAATGTTTAGTGTGTACAAGGATGATGAGAAGAACAATTCACCTAGTCCTTGCCCTTTTCAATTAGGCTGGCCATTGACTTGTAATATATTCACCAAGAATAATGTGACAAAGAATTAAAATAGCATTTTATGCATTAAGTCACTGTGCCAGCAAACGTTTGTGAATTGAGACTAATGAGAGTTCTAAAACAATGTTTTAGTTTACATTAGGGAAAAAGGCTTTTGTTTTCTTTTAAATTAATGAATGAGAAATAGTCATGGAAAATATTGCCCTCTCTTCTTGGCAAGATGTTTTACCACCATGCGTTTAATTCTATATGAACTGTGGGTGCCCCTCCATTTCAGTCATAATGAAAAGATCTCCCCCCCCCCGCCCACTTTGCTCCACCAAACAGCATGCATTTTCTTTATAAAAGGCGTACCATTTAAGCCATATCTTACAGGTCGTTAAGGAGCCTCTACCTTTCAGCCATTTCATTTTATAAAGTCTTATCTCTCAACAAACCATTGAAAGTAATAGGGGCCAGTAAAGAGTGTACAGAAGGGTTAAGGTCTGGCATAGTAGTGTTTTGGGGTTAGTCAGTTTACTTTTGCCTCACTGTAGCTATGTTGATGCCACCAGGTCAACTAGATTGAACTTTCCAAAGTTTTAAATGAGACAAAACCATTTTGCACCAGTTTTCTTTGCAAGTGGAGTTTTCCCAGTAGTGTAAACTCCATAAGTTTAGTCCAGCTAAGGAAATATAGGGTTAATTGTGGAAAAACAGAGTCATTTGAGCTAGATATTCCTGTCAGAAACCACAGATGATCCTAGCAGCAACCCATCAAGATAGCAAGCAGCTGTCATAATCCTCATAATCAGAAGTGCCTCAGTCATTTAAGAAGTGGTATAAGGCTGGAGCCTGCCCCGACAGAAAAGGTGTCATTGCCAAGTGCACTGCCCAAGTTTGTTTTGTCCACTGGGCTGCTGTAGCAACCTGCTTGAAAGTGACCAAATAGACATCTTGGCAGTCATTTTTATCAGAGGCAAAGAAGTAATACCTCATTCTGGGGACTGTTCCCTAGCTCAGGACTGAGTACTTGTTATCTTTTGAGCTAAAGTGGTTAGTAACTGCTCCTGATGTTTCTGTCACAACACCTCCTGTGCATTTTGCTGTTGTTGAACAAATGTGAGCAGGACGGCCTGCTGCTGGGACCTAAAGGTCAGGAGATTTGACAACTTCTCATCCATTATATAGTTCAATGGCAAACCCCATCCTATATTTCTAACAATGTCCCAATTTCTTCACAACAATCTGTGATGCTTTGCTCAAGTAGCAACCATTCATAAAATGGCAGGTGGGAGACAAGATGGCTACTGCTCACAAAATGGCTGCAATAAATGCCAAATCTTCTATCCCCTTATGAAGTATGAGTGGACCTTGAGAAGTACACCCACAGAAGTGGAGGTGGGGGTGATACCCATGTTCTGTGACAGA
>QEPC01000281.1:701608-717941 GCA_003113815.1 Sphenodon punctatus | reverse complement strand
GGGCCCCCCATCCTGCCCTGCATGTCCCGGGTCCTCCACCCGGCCTCCCCAGGGCCCCCCCACCCTGCCTCTGTGCCTCACCTTGGTCCTCCAGCTGCTGCCTGAGCTGCTGTGCACCGGCCTCCTCGCCCTCCTGCCTCTGTTGCCAGGGCGTTCCGTGCCCTGTGGGGTATGGGGGGTTGGTGGAGGACTTCTGGGGTTCCCAGGCAGCCCCCCCAGCCCCTGACCCATGTTGCGGGCTGGCAGGTCTGGATAGGGCCTGCCCCCTGGCTGGGCCATCCTCAACCCCCCTCGCCCCAGGTCCGTCCCCCCATCCCGCGTGCTTGCTTACTCTTCATGTCTGTCTCTGATCCCTCCAAGGCCGGCCCCTCCATGTTGCTGTGCTCCCCCTGCGACCTCTGGCTGAGGGTGATGAGAGTGCCGCGAGGCCGGCTGTCTGGCCAGGGGGTGGGGGATCTCTGGGCTGATGTCTGGGGGGAGGGCTGCTAGTCACCAAGGTCCCAGGACCTTCCTGCTGGGGGTCTGGGGCCCTGGAGCAGGTGCCTTCTTGTGGGGTGGTGAAGGGAGGGGGTACCTCGGCCTGTTCCCTGCCCTGGACCACAGTGCTCCTCACGAGCCATGGGGTGACTATGGATCCCTTCATATGTAGGATGCGGTCCAGGGCATCGTAGAAAGGGGTGGTCCAGAGTCTGTGTCCGGACCGCTGGTTGTTGTCCCTGATGGCCTTGTACCCCCTCTTCAACTCTTTGGCATTGGAGTGGCACTGGGCGACTGTCCGGTGATGCCCCGCCACCTCCATTTCCCGCGCTATCTCCTGGAACATGTGCTCATTCCTCTGATTGAGCACTAGCTCCAGCTGATGCTCCAGGGTCCCCCAGATGCAGATGAAGTCCCGGGTCTCCCGGAGCCCCCACTGGCCCCCTCGGTGGTAGGGCCGTCTCTCCCTTCTCCCCTCCGGTTCCGCTTCTGCCTCCTCCACCTCCTGCTCCTCCTCCTCCTCCTCCACCTGGGCAGGGCCCGTGTCCTCCGGGGGCTCGGGTTTCATTCTGGGCCCGTTTGCGTGTCTGCGAAACAGAAGCGGGGGGGTGTTGTTGGGTGTTTGGGTGCTGGTCTGCCCCGGTCCCGCATTCCTTCCCCTTCCCCCCCACCTGCCAGCTGGCTGCCCAACCACTCCACCGCCCCCCCTGGTGCCCCTGTGGTGCCGGGTCCACTCCCCTTTGTTCCCCTTACCCGTTTCCGGGGTGCCTCCTCCCCCGGTCCAGTCGACGTTCCTGGGGCTGCCTGGCCCACTGTTGCTGCTGCCCATCCACTTCCTGCATGTGCAGCACAACCACCTCCTCCCCCACCTGCGCCTCCACCACTACCACCTCCTCCTTCCTCACTCTCTTGCCCTCCGCTCGCCTCTGCCTCGCTCCATCCTGCCACGTCCCCCTGCTGCTGTGTGCCCTTTAAATCTCCCTCCCCGACCTGTGTTGTTGCTGGTTGCCTGGCAGTGATGCTGCGTGCTTTGTCCCCAGCTGGGAATTATTTTCTTTGATTCCGGCTGGTAATTGCTGTCCAGATATTACTCTTTTTTGTTTCCCATCGGGAATCTCTTTGGCCACGCTTTCGGAGATGGTCCGGGCCGGTGGTCCGGAAGCATGGTTGATTTTGACCCCATGTGGTTATTGACTGTGGTGAACATCTGGCGGCCGCTGAACAGACGTTCAGGGCGCTTTGGCCCCGCCACGGGATTGACCATGGTTCACTGTGGTTGAGCGTGATCTCGTAACGTCTGAAAATACCCACTGTCAGGTAATTATTTTTCTCTTTGCAGCATCCAAGCAGTTTGTATGTCCTGTGTTTCCCTGGGTATAACAGATGGATGCAGAGGCTGCCTGCCCCTGGACCTTCTCTAGTGGTGCACCCCCATGTCCACCCACTTGCAGCCCTGTCCAGTCTGAGGTCTGCCCATGTGACACCCTCCCCACCTACCATAGAGTTGTGGGTGGATCACCCGACACTGTAGGTTGGTGCCCGCAACTCTATGATGTTGCCCGGAGCAACGGTGAAAGTGGAGCTGCAGTGTGGGTCCACCATGAAGACCAACAGCAGCTCCGCCTTGGGCCGGTGCCCCAGGTTTGGCTGGCCCACTCTGTTGCAGGTGCTCCATGATCATCTGCCAGGGAGCTTTTAAATGGATTGGTCAATTCAGGGGTGAAGTGGGCTGGCACAGCTGTCCATCTAAAAGCACCCGTTGTGGGCAATTTCTTTGTCGCTCTGAAATGCAGGCAGGTGCTGATCTGCTAGTCTGGTTTGTTGTGTTGTCCTGCTTCCTCTATTACATTATCCCCTATTAAAGATATTTCTTAGCTACTATGATTCATTCACCAACTTCAAAACCAGTCCTTTGAAATAACAGTTGACTCAAGGTATGCTGTCCTTGTTGAGTTTTTCTTCCTCATCTGATGTAAAGTTCGTGCCAGGACTGAGAACTAGTACAAACAAACCCTTCTTTCCCACAAAACAAGAAATACTGGCTATCTTCCTACAACAGATGTCAGGTAAAACTCCAGTGAATAACCTCATTAGGAATGCATGTACTCCATGGTGATCTGCAGGAGAATGTCTGCCACACAACACAATGGCAAGCCACTGTGGAGGGATCCAGCTGTTTCTGAAGAATGCTCAAGAAGTTTGGCAGGGGATAGTCCTACTCAGATGCAAAGCTTAAGCTTGCCAGGGAAAATGAAAAAGGATTCCAGCTTGACAGACTGATGTGCTGAAATCTTCCCACCTTCCTCCTTTCCCGTCTGTCTCCATCAGACACCAACAATGGCCTGTCCTCTTCATGGGTAGTGTAATTTGTGATGATACAAACTTCCCCTAGCAACACACAGTAGCACATAAATTCTCCTAGGTATCCAAGGAATTTTACAGTGCTGGAGGTGCAGCAATACCTACACCTTAGGAGGAAAGAAATGTCAGCCTAAATCACATGTCAAGATGTATCAGAATGGACTAACTGTGCAGTCAGCCTCCATCATAGTTGCCAGTGAAAACTTAAACTCCTTCTCTTTGAGCATGTACAAATCATTAAATTATTTTACTCTCTTGCTGCCTCTGCATTAGATGGTTGTGCTTGGTTGATCCAAAGTCCTTGTAGGCCAGCTGGAAAGTATAGATTGTTCTTTTAAACATGTTATGAAGTTGCTGGTTTTGTTATAAATAATAAAATATTTTAAAAAGTAATGTTGGAAGATAAAGAGAACCAACTCTGATCATTCACCTCAGTTTGAATTTGGCCGTGATCAATCAGAAATCATACCCATTCACAGTTATTTGGTGGGCTTTGTGAAATTCTTTGCAGGGGTCAATTCCTTCCTAATGGACAAGTGTCTACCAGGGTCTCCATCATAATTAGCACCAACTGGCTTCTAGTGGAAGCTCTGTCAGAATCCTTCAACTGGTTTTCACAGGTTCCTGCTGTGTTCTCTTTCTGTTGGACTTCTGCTGATTTTACTTCAGAGTCCAGTAAGCCAAAGGAAACGTTACTGTGTTCCCAAACATATTTACAAACTGAAATCACTGACATCATAACTATTGTACAATTTCTCAAGCCTAACAATTTCTAAAACGTATGGGTTTTGCCCTCACTGCTTGTTGTGATACTAAATAAACATATAGAAAATGAACCTGCAAGGACCACTTGTTTATTTCATGCAAAAACAGCTCCACTCCACAGCCGGGCATTCCTGCTGCTTTTTGAACTCAGTCAGTCCTGGCTTCCAGTGGCATCTTTTGCTTTTTGGAACAAAGGTAGCTACATGCAAGTATTTCTTCTGTCCCAGAAACAAGTCTCATGGATGTGATTTGATTTGACAGTCGAAATGGTGCTGACCTGACCTGTGGCATCGGGTTCTAATGGGCTAATGCTTTAATCCATTAAGCCACCATGTCGGCTCAGCTTTCCCTTTTCAGCCATTGTTAAGGACAATGCGGCTCTTGACATTATTTGTTAGTCTAGGCAGATATCCCTTCATTCTTCTATCTGCTTTCTGTGGGTCTCATAATAAGTGTTTGTGCTTAGCTGTGTTTAGTAGCGTACTGAGTACTGGAAGCATGTGTGTTGCATGATATCTCAGAATGAGTACAGTACCTGTATTTTTATCGGCGGTGCGACATTAGAAAAAGATACCCATTAGAAAAAATACTCATTCAAATCCATCTGCAGTTAGTTGCCTATATGATATATCCTTCTGAGCGTATCTTTTCTATAGACGTCCGATGCTAATTAGGGCTAAAGCAGCTGTGAAATCCATTGAATGATCTTTCCCTGCTCTTCCCCTTCTGCATTCCCTTGATAGCTTCCAAATCTTGGAACAGAATAGAAGCATCCATGTCTCAGTGGGGTTCATGATCTTACCTAAATGTATAAATCTTTTTGTTCCTCTGAGATCTTGCTTTCAAAGAGGTTAATAATCTACTTTAACTGTATTGATATTGACTGAATAGTTTAAAAATTATTTAAGCTCGGAAGGAATTTTGGTTGATGGGGGACAGTGGAAAACCAATCTCGTTAGCTAGATAAGTGCTAAAATAACTCATTTCCAGTGACATGCACACTCTCCCACCCCCTTCTTTATAAAATGACTTTGCTCTTTTTTAATAGGTAGATCCTAGGAAAACACACGGAACTGATGGAAAGAATGTGCATTTTATTAATGACCACAGCTCAGAGATTTGGGGTTAGAACAACAGATAGCTGCCTGAATTTACTCCATATGTTGTTACCCTTGTTTTGGCAGATGGTTTTCAAATTCAGTGCAGTCTAAAAGAGCAAAGGACAATTGTAACTAGTAAAACTACCAGTGTGGTGCAAGATCCTACTGTAGCAGGAAGAGAGCAAAATTGCAAATCCTGAATATTTTGATAACTCTGCACCAACTAGTAAGTCCACTTCAGTTCAATTTTGTTAAAGTATCACTTATAAAAGCACATTTAAAATCAAAACACAGGGGCAGCAGCTGACTGAGAAAGCTGAATTCAGGACAGCAAACGTTTGTATTTTGTTAAAATTGGAAACCACATGGTCTCCAATACTTTTTTTATATATACTTTATTAAGAAAAAAGAGAGACGTTTACAAATCTTTTCCATGGAGTATGGTTACAAAAAGTCAAATACTCGTGGGACGAGCCCATTTGTACAAGTATTATACATAGTTTGTACAGCTTCATGGAAATAATACACTGAGTCTGTGCATAATAAGAGAAAAATACGTATGCATCTCAATAATATGAACAACAATCAACAAAATAGATAAGATAAAATTAAAAATGGAAATAAAAGAAAAAAACCTATCTACCAAGATTAAAATAGAATAGGATCATAGTACGTTGTGAGATGAACAGATGAGAGATTCAACAGCACAGTATTGAGAAGCAAGGGGGGAGGGAGGGGGACCTTGTGACAGATCATGGTTCAAATTTTTGAGAGAGGTATCATAGGAGAATTGGAGGTAACATCTGTTAAGGCTTGAATAATTTCCCAACACTTAAGTCAAACTGTGTAAAAAACCCTCAAGGTCGCCGTGAAGATCGGCGATTATCCTCTCCATTGCAAGAGTATGCCAAAGTCTATGGACACAGCGCTGCAAAGTAGGGTCCTTTTCTGGTTTCCACTAGCAAAAAATAGTATGAAGTGCAGCAAGGCTTAGTTGGTGACAAGCAGCCTTGCGCGCGGCTGAATTCAGTGTTGCAGGAAAAATTTCCAGTAAGGCTAATGAGGGTTGAAATGGAAGGTTGACTGGGCCACTTCAATCATATGAATCCAAATCTTTTTCCAGAATGTTTTAATATGGAGACAGTCGCACCAACAGTGAAGTGTCATCCGAACTGCCTATGGGCTCCAATACTTGATCAACTTCTTTAAAATGGTTATAGGCCACGGATGGCAATCTTTTTCCCTCCACAGGCCACTTCTGAATTTAGTAAAAGCCCCTGGTCAAAAAAGGACTGAAGTAACTCATTTAAGGCAAGGGAAAGGAGAACAGAGTTTAAAGGGACGGAATGGAGATGAGGGTGTACACTCAGGGTAAAAACAGATGTGACACGGGCCCTCTGTGGCTCGGAACTCACCATACTTGTGGTCTTGCTCCTCCTGATGTTGTCCCAGGCCTGCCCTAGAGTGGGTAGGCAATTGGCCAGGATGTGTTCTGGGCCCAATCTCAGGCACCCATTCCGGGCCAATGAGGGCCAAAGCATCTGTTCGGCCCTGCTATCCTCCGTGCAGGGGCCACTACAGCCAGTGCCATGGCTGGTGACCATAGCTGCCCATCATGGTAGGAGCAAGGTGCTGGGAGCAGGGTGGGGGCAGCCACCTACACATCTGTTGCGGCTCCACCCCTACCTGGGACATGCACCTGGTGAAAGCTCTCCCAGGAGCAGCCACGTTTGCTCAGTGCTACCCAATGACCCACAGATTGCCACTGCGGTTTTCCACTCTGGACCAGGGAGCCATCCTGCCGCCTGCACGTCTGTTTTACCCTCAGAGGGGAAAGGACTGAGATGCACACTTGGGGAAAAGGGAACTGATGGAGTGTGCTTGAAGATTGGGGGTGGACCCTGTGGGCCAGATTTGTGAATTGGCAAGGGGTTGTATAACACAGGCTAGAGGCATACAGGCCAGAAGGTATGCCTCCCTGGTCTGAGTATACTATGGCTCCTGGAGGTGACAACAAACAGCACCTATGAAGTTATACTGAGAGAGACTCTCTTGATGCATAGAAGCTTTCTCTGGTCAGTTTCACATTCATGTGTCCCATGAATTAATACTTTCAAAAGTGAATTCAGTGGCTGCAGTTGGTAACCCAGCCAGCTAATCACAGGAAAGGGTCTTCCTGCTACCCAGCAGCTTTTCTGATTCACTCAAACCTGTCCCACCTGGCCAGGGGAGAAATTAGATTGCTCTTTCTAGCAGTCCCTCTTGCCTGTAGTATTTGCCTGAGACATGGGAGATTAATCCTGTCCTTTCCAGGGGTGTGGACTCTGCCTATCACAGACCCCAATACTGTATTAAACACACATGTAATTTTAAGCAACTGGGTCTTGATCTGGCTACGACTGCAGTCAATGGAAAGATCCACGTAGGTTGTTTTCACACAGGATGCCCTCCCCCAAGCGCGTGTCTGAAAAAGAAAACCCAGGATGCTCCATGTGGGGGCATGAGTGGATGGAGCAGGGGCACGCACCCAGTGCACTCCTGTCCTGTCTGAAGCTCCCCCCGCACTCACCGGAAGTGCATGTGTACTCCACCGAGCACACGTGGACCCACCTCCTGGCTGTGCCTGTTTAAAAACAGCCATAGACTTTGTTGATATATGAGCATACGCTAGAACTCCCAGATATGTATTCATATGAAACCTTTACCCCTGGTTAAAGTTGTGGAGTAGTTTATCCCAGGGTAAATGTCTTTGTGACTATGAGCAGGGGTAATATTTACCACCTGGGTAGAAATAGCTAAAAGAAATGACTTTACCAGTAACATACCCAGGGATAACCATTTTAGGTGAACAACACACACTACTTTGCTGAACTGAAACCTTAGCTGTGGTCAGGAGTGGCTTGTGTACACATGGCCTGGCATCAGGAAGGTTCTATTCCCTATCTAGCTACATATTGGCTGTTATGATTGTTAGCAAGTCAGTTACTGTCTTATGACCTCTCATTGCTCACTGTGTCGGGATTAGTGGTTGTAAAGCTCTTTAAGTGCCCTGAATGAAAGATGCCATGGAAGACCAAAGCTCTGATCCTCTGGGCTTTGTGCCAGCATAGTGCTTTGAAGATCAGAGCTCCAACTGTAATGTTTTATTGTGGCACAACTCAGTAAAACAGAAAATACCTTAGTTCTTGTTTTCATTTGATATTTTATTTATTTACTCTATGTTCTCTCGGATGGCCTGCTTTAGAAGCAGTTTGAGGCAAGACAGAGGGTATTTTCAGATGTTACGAGATCACGCTCAATCACGGGGAATTCCCACATGGTGATCGTGGTCGCGTCACGTCTGTTGGGGGGAACGGAAGCTCCTCGCCAGATGTTCACCCCCGTGAATCACAGGGGGGAATCACATTGACCACGCAAATGGAGGTCCTGCCTGGACCATCTCCTTTTGCGTGTTTAATGTGATTCCCCCCGTGATCAAGGGGATCATCTCGTCTGTCCCCCTACCAGGGCCCGGAATCAGCTGCGGGATTCCAGGCCATGGTCAATGAGGGTGGGCGCTGCGGCTGCATTGGCTGCGGCACCCGCCTGCCTCCCAAGGGGGCGGCCGGCCTACGGAGCGTGGGGGGGGCGGGGCTGTGCAGCCGCACGTTGAGCTGCGCAGCTCTGCCCCCTCCCTGATTCCCTGCCAGGATCAGCTGGCATGTCTATTGGATGTGCCGGTTTGATCCCGGCGGGGGATCAATGGGTGATTCTGTGACAGGGCCAATACAGGCCCCGTCTCGTCTGAAAATACAGAGAGCTACTAAGATGACATGTCTTGCACAGTCTTGCAATATTCTTTTCTTCTCCATCATAACTTTGTCCTCTTCATATTTGTGACCAACATAACAACCACACCTGTATTAGAGATGGCTTGTGTAAATAAAGTAGTTTTGTGGTTATGTTGGAAGTTCTGATTTCAGAAAATTTTCCTTGCATTCTAATTGAAAATCATTAGAAACGTGTTACTGCTTTTCTAATAGTTCAAGCAAATATTTCTGTAAATGTAAACCTTTTCTGTTTGTATCCCCCAAACAATACAGCTAAACTAGTGTATTTCCTAAACTAGTAATATGTGACATATTCTTAGCTAGATGTGTAGCAGCACTCAACTTCAAGTCAAAAACTCAAGGTATCTACTTTGTAATTAGGTCTCAAATCATCGCCTTGATGGCAAGACTTATTCACCTCAGTAGGGCTTTCACTGGGCACTACTTTAAGCATTGGACTTTATATCCTTTGAATTGTAAATGGAGTCCAAAATGCTGAAAAATTTATGAAAAAAATTAAGACATTCCAATAACCAATTTTTTTTAAATTGCTTTAAGAGCTGTCAAGAGCTATAGTAGTATCATGGGTTAGGTTACTGGGCTGGGAATTCCAGGGATGCTCGTTTGAGGCCAGCAGGATCCTCCTAACAATGGTGCTGATCCCATGCCCTGTGTGCAGTAAGCATGTGCGTGCAAACTGCACACACACCCATCATGGGGGCATTGCACCACGTGCAAACCATACAGATTTGTGCAGAGCCTGCACGCAATCCACATGCAGCCAGTTTGGGATTGCAGCTAATCACTTTTAAATATAAACCTGGAGCAAAGTATTGGAACAGGCTGGCCAAGTGACACATGAATGATCATGATTCATAATATATAGGTTGCATAAGTTTTTTAAAAAAAATAATTTTTATATAGCGCCCCCCCCTCATGGCTCTCGAAGTGCTTCACATAGAACTAATTAACACAACTTTTAATCCTTATGTCAACGCTGTGAGGTAGGTTACGCTGAAAGAATATTGTGACTGGCCCAAGGTCACCCAGTGAATTTCTGGCAAAGGTGAGATTTTAACCAGAGCCTCCCCCTAGCGCCCGGTCCAGGTACTGCACACTTAGCCACTACACCACACTGGCTCTCACATTGCCAAAAACATAGCAAAAAAGTTCCCTTAGAAAAAGCCTTATTCTTGCATGTAGAACCATTTTATTGCTCAGTTTCTTCCAAAACTTACATGTAGAGATCAAGTCTGGAAAACCGCAGCCAAAAGTAAAAGTTTAAGAAAGTTAAAAATTTCTCATCTCTCTCTCTCTGTGAGTGTTTTCTGTATATTGGTTTGGTATACAAGTTCCAACCCTCTCATCTTTCTGTCCCTTTTTAAAAAAATACACTAGTTCTTCAAGATTTATCATTTCTGACCTCTACCTGTTGAAGTATTATTGCTGACTAATAGCAAATAACACCTTACTTAACCTCTTTTCCCCACTCAGAATTGAATTCTGCATCACTCTGCAGCATACTTCACTTTTCCATTTCTCTTCCCATTTTTGTGGAACTGGAAGTGTACATGATTCTCTGCCACTCTTTCTGGTCCACTGCATTGGGTTTCAACACTTTGATTTCCATGTTTTTTATCTTTAAACTTGTCTTCACCATGTCCTTCATGTGCATTCTTGTCTTCGACATCCTCTCTTGCTTTTTTCCTGGCTGCTATGGACTTGTCCTCATCATGCATCCAGCATACTTCAAATATACTTGTTCTAGTTTCTCCAACGCTGAACATCCCAAGTTCATTCTCCTCACTAGTTCCATGCACATTTTGGCCCTTTTTACACAGGCGGCACCCATGCATGAACACCCAGAAATCTGGGTGTTCATGCGTGGGTGAGTGGGGGTGCATGCGTCCTCCCGCAAACATGCATGCACACTCACCTCCATCCATTGCACACACACAGAGCAACCGGCAAAAACAGCGATTGCTCCGGGCATGTATAAATGGGTGGCGTTGGGTGGAAGTTGATGTCCGCCTGTCTACACCCTCCTCCCACCCACCGCACATGGACGGTGCGAACACTGATTTCCCACCCCCACGCCACGGCGCATGTAAAAAGGGCCTTTGGCTGCCCTTCTTCCCAAGATATTGTTCTCTTATCACCTGAATCTTCTTTTTTTGGAAGTGCACTACTGTGCATCTCAGTCATATATTTTGTGTGATCATGTTCTTCTTTCAGGTTATAAGTTCTTTGGAGAAGAGCTCATGTCTTACACTGTATTCTGAGCCAGGCCAAGTACACTGTTGGCACTTAACTAATTGTAAATAACAGCTCACATAAATCAGGAATTCTTGTGGTGATAAGATCTCTCCAAAGCACATGTTTTAAAAATAAACACACCAGTTCAGGAATTGAGTCACACTGAAACAACATGAATAAAATGAAATTTTCATTAATATTTAACAAGAAATGATGTCAACAATGTCTTGTGGTTGGATCAATGATTGATCCTCCTTTCCCACCAAAAACGTGTAAATAACCAGATATAGCTTGATAAATAAAAATAGAACCATGTTCTCCAAGACATCTGGATGTAATTTTAACATAATAGAATCATACAGAGTATTGTCTGTTCATAGAAAACACCAGAGATGCCGTCACCTCCATGAACTGCCATAAAGAAGGGTTGCCAAGTTTCATCTCGGAGCTGGTGAGAGATCTGGAGAAGACTGTAATTGCCTTCTGCTGCTTGGGTTTTGTTTTGTTTTGGAGGGATGTAGGGGAGTTGTGCTCCATGCTAACATTTAATGCAAATAAAAATACAACTTGGAATACAGCAATTCCAGAACAAACCACCCAAAGATAAATGAATGGGAAGAACTTGATATCATATGTTATTTGTCCATACCGCTCAAGTGATTGCAAATGAATTATCAATATAAAAGGATGGGAAATGCAGAAGCCTAATTGGTTGCTAATGAATGACAGATGTTCCTCAAATGGTGCAGATGTTTGTTTCAGTTTGTAAGACATTTGGCTATTTATTTAGTCTCTTGGGTGTGATTTCCAGAAGCGTTCAATGTTGACCCAACTCTGCTTTCACTGAAATTCTTATTGATTTAAATGAAAACAGAGTGAAGCCAAACCTGGACACTTATTGGGCTACAGTCTTCAAATTCCAGTTGCAATCCACAAACCACTTGTTCACAGATGTCCTGCTGATTACTTGTAAGCAACTGCCTTCAGAATTGCAGTCCTTGGGTCTTAAAAAAAATGGGGCAGCAGCTTAGAAGAAAGCATCATTGGGCATATTGATCTGATTTGGTTTGTATCCACTTTGGCTAATGCAAAAGTCCAAGCAAAAACTTAGAGATTCATTAAGTTATTTATATCCTACATGAGCTTTCACAAGAATTCTCAAAGGTCCACAATGATTTATTCAACACAGAAGACCAGTTATGTCATGAACTGTCATGGGTTTCATATAAAAAAAATTCAAACCATGGAAGTCAGCCTTAAAACTTACATGGCAATCCAGAGATGGTAAATAACTTTATTTAGATTTTCAGTGAAGAGCCATGGGATCACAAAACCCAGCTGGTTTCATTTGAGCACATTAATTTTATGTGGTTTGAGTTTTGTGCTGAAAGTTTCACACAGTGGTACATGGGGAAGAGAAGTTTAAAGAAAAAAGCACTGGAAATCAAAGAGTTGGGTCCTTTAAATGATTAGTTGAAAATACCCCAAAGGTTTTATTTAAGGTGACCAGATGTGCACATTTTAGAGAACACTTATGAGAAATACAGGTTGCAGGGCTGCACTGGAGCCAGAGGAGCCCTGCAACCTGTATTTTGCATGTGTCCTCTCAAATTTGCATAGCTGGCCTAGTCTCATCCCCCATTGTAGACAAGTGGCCTGAAAAACTATAGTTAGGTTATTTGTAAATTTTCCAGAACGACAGAGAGAAGATAAAAGAACAGCAAAAAACCACTGTGCTCCTTCATTTGTTTATAAAGGGTCACATTAATATTTTAAGGAATATATCAATATGCTTTTAGTCTTTCATGGATTAGAGTGACCTCCTTAAAAATAAAAACCTATACTGCCAGTTCTAAGTAGCTAGATGCACACACACCTCTGGTGAGTGGGTGGGGAGGAATTTAAACAGGCTGGGATGGGTGTGTGCCCCTACTGCACCGCCCACTCCTGCCCCTACACGGAGCATCCTGGACTTCCCCCCGCTGCTGTGTGTGTGGGCAGAAGTGTGGGGTGTGTGGATCACGAGAGCATGTGCCCACCCACACCATCTTCAGATGGGCACTCCGGTGGGTAGGAGATAGGTGGGGGTGGGGGTGCGTCCCATTTAAAAATGGCCAGGGATTTCGGTGCAGGTATATACATTTTTTTTACATATAATTCTACTCCCCCTTCCTTTCTGTTGGATCTATTCTTTTTGAACAAGTTATATCCTTCAGTTACTATGTTCTGTTCATGAGAGTCATCCCATCATGTCTCAGTAATACTTCCCGTATTTATTATCCATACACTTGGGTTCTGTGATGTTCTGCTGCACCAGTTGCCTCTGCTCCCAGACCATGCTGTTAATGGCATCATGGATCTTGTCCGCCTACTACGTGGTCTCTGCAAGCAGCAGCCTTGCCAAATCTCACTGCACTACTAGCTGCGGACCTGCAGGTTCTGGTTCTGCTGGGTGCTTGTGGCTGGGCATTCCATTTAACCTCTTGAGCTGGCCGACCTGTAGCAAAGAAACAAGGAAAACCATTAGTTCAGACTGCCCCACCCACCTTCCCACTTTGGGGTTTCAGGTTCCCACCCACCCAAATTTCAGTCCTCCCCCCACCCAAAGGGAAGCAGGAACCGAGTACCTGATATATCCAGCTCCTAGAGCAGTTGCTACTGCGGGATCCCAGTGCCATGAAGCTCTCCTCTTGCAATCACTGCAGAGTGAAGAATATGCAGAAATCAACCATGGTCATTTGCACCATCTCCCTTCCCCAGCCACCTATCCCACCATGGTGCCTCCCCGCCCCCCCGGCCATCCCACCATGGTGCTTGGCCCCCACCCCCACCAGCCTGCCATCATGCTAACCCATCCACTTCCTCTGCCTACCGTTCCTGTCTGGGGGAGACATGAAATGAAAATCTTCTCAGGGCATTCGCAGAAATTCATGCATGCAACATGGAAACTTACCAGCTTTCCTGCTGTTTCCACCATTTTCTGATATTTTCCACACGCTGAACAGGGCTGCCATGGGCCGGTGCCAAGCTCTGCATGTGCCCTGCGTGCACCCCCAAGAGCTGTGGCTATGAAAATGTGCTGGCTATACACTGGGGAGGTGCTGGAAATTGCCAGAAGTGCTGTAAAACTGCTGTAAAATTCCCTGAAAGTGAAAAAAGGTCCTGAAAAGTCATGAAAAGTGATGAAAACCTCCCGGAAAGTGACAAAAGTGATGAAAAATGGTGGAAGCATGGAATCACTGGAAAGTGCTGAAGTACCAACAGACACTTGCAACCACTACTGAAAGGCTGGTATTTCTCTTCGGAACAGGAACACTTGTTCTCGTCTAGGTCCTAGTCTGGTGGAGCTGTTTACTGGTGATTTTCCTGCTGCTCCTCTGCATTCTCCTGTCCATTTGTCAACACAGTAAACAATAACAAACATAATTCGATATCAATAAACAGAAGCCTTTATCATGCAGCTGTGTAAATACAACCCCCCCTCCCCATCACCAGGTGCATTGTCTTCCCATTCTCCTCCTCCTCCACTGCCTACTCTACAAAGGTGGAATCTGGATCCTCCATCAAGGGCTGGTTCTCAGACTTAAGGCTTACACCGTGAGAGTCACAGTGTCTGCGTTGACCCATGCTGGCTCCGGGGCAGGGATGGGCATGGAGGGATCTCTGCGGAGTGGTTGCAGCAGGAGCAGGCACTGGGGGAACCATATTCACCCACATCTGGCCCCTGGCAAAGGTACAGCCATACAGATCAGATGCAACGATGGCTCCATCCACACAGAGGAACCAGTCAAGGAGCTCATAATAGGGCGATGTTTGTTTCCTGTGACTGGAGGCAAAGTTGTTGTCTCAGATTTCCTTGTACCTGTGCCTGAAGTCCTTGACCCACTGCCGGTTCTGGTTCATGTCCCGGGTATAGCCCTGCTGTGCTATTTGAACTAAGATTTCGTGGAACACCGCCTCGTTCCTGTAGCATTTCACCAGGGCATATTGGACATTCTGCTCCTCCCTCCCCTCCATAGACCAATGAAGATCTTGGTCTCTTCCTCGGTCCAGGGAATGCAGTGTTGCCAGATTGGTAGGCAGAGAGTGACTGTACAGTGGGTAGTGATGATGGTTGTTGGCTGGTTGTCAGTTTGAACCATGGCCACGGTGATTGTAATTCTCCACAAGTCGTTCCTGAGAATTTAGTGGTTGGGAAACAGCAAGCAATTGCCGAGCATGTACTGCCAATCAGGACAAGCTGGGAGAACACATTTGAAAATGGAGTGTCTGGATTTTAATGCAGATGTTACATGTATGCTAGTGAGAACAAGAGCAGAGAGAGAGGCAGGAAGTGGTAGTTCCTCCAAATGCTCTAGGCTTTTTTGCTCATGACTTTATGGTGCAGGCGGACCTGTACACACTGAGGATGTATGTGTGTTTCAGGACCCTGCTGTGAGTGGGGCCTCCGTGTCTAGTGGGTGGTGGTCACGTGTGTGGTGGGAGTGAATACCTAATTTGCAGGCAGGTACACACCTCCCTGGTGTGGCCTACCATCTCATTTGTTAATATCCAAATATATGATTTTCTTCCTGTTGTATGAACAAAACAATTAAACTAGTTTAATTTACTTAAATGCACAACCACTCTCCATTATAAACAAGGGACTGCTGAAGTCCCGACTTTGAGGAAACCGCTTGAGCTACATTGCTGAAAACTTATCCATGGCTATGGGTGATTTCAGACGTTACGGGGCCCATTGGCCCCGTACCGAAATCACCCTATCCATTCCCCGCCAGGATCACCCCGTCACGCCGTATCAGAGGGGACGGGGCCGTGGCCGCGTGGCGCAACGTGTGGCCGCACGGCCCCTCCCCCTCCACGCACCCTGCCGCCCGCCCTCCGGGGAGACGGGCGGGCGGCGGGACCAATGAGGCCGCCGCGTCGGGCCGGATTCGCCACGGCCCGGAATCCCGCCAGTGATCCCGGCCCGTGGCGCCCGACCAGACGAGACGCCAGGGTTCACCCCGGCGTGGAATTACATTCAACACGCGGCGGCCGCCGGTCCCTCCGCTTCGGCCGCTCACGTGGTGACTGTAATTCCACACCGTGGTAACATCTGGGGGGAAACATCTGTTTCCCCCAACAGACGTGCCGAAATCACAGCCACCACCCGGAATTGAGCGTGGTTGACTGTGATCTCGTAACATCTGAAAATACCCTATATGTTGTGAGGACCATCATATGCACAAAGTTTGCAGATGATCCATCAGGAAAATAAAATGTTATGACTGTTTAAACATTAATTGGTTGTGGTCAAAATGTACAGCGTCTTCACGATTCTGAAGCATCAATATCTCCTCCCCCTGGATGTGTTGAACCCCCAAACTTCACAGGATTTCAGCATGAGATCAATAACAAGCGCTTCTGAAATATGATAGTAATTGGTGCAGCCAAAACCGAGTTATTATTGAATAAAAAATTGGTTCTGAGCCCCGACCTGCCCCCCCTGCCCCTCCTTCCCCCGCAACATCCCGAGCCCCAACCTGTCCTCCCAACCCCTGCCCCGAGCCCTGACCTGCCCCC
>QEPC01000281.1:646218-693761 GCA_003113815.1 Sphenodon punctatus | reverse complement strand
CCTATCCCATGACTTTTTAATTTTCTCAAGAGTCTTTTATGTGGGACCTTATCAAATGCTTTCTGGAAATCCAGGTACACTATATCTACCGGGTCTCCCTTGTCCACATGCTTATTTACACCCTCAAAGAATTCTAACAGATTAGTGAGGCATGACTTACCTTTGCTAAATCCATGTTGACTCTTCCCCATTAAGCCATGTTTATCAACATGCCCAGCTATTCTGTTCTTAATGATACTTTCCACCATTTTGCCAAGCAGAGACGTCAAGCTTACCGGTCTGTAGTTTCCAGGATCACCTCTGGATCCTACTTTAAATATCAGGGTTACATTTGCCACCCTCCATTCCTCAGGTTCAGTGGCAGATTTTACTGATAGGTTACAAATTACAAACAGTAGGTCTGCAATTTCATATTTGAGTTCCTTCAGAACTGTAGGGTGGAATACCATTTGGTCCTGGTGATTTGTCAGTATTTAGTTTGCCAATTTGCTTTAGAACCTCCTCCAGAGTCATGTTGATTTCTGACAGCTCTTCCAATTCATCACCTACAAAGCAAGGTCCGACGTGGGTATCTCCCCAGCATCCTCTGCAGTGAAGGCCAAAGCAAAGAACTCATTCAGCTTCTCTGCAATGTGCTTTTCCTCCCTAAGCTCCTCTTTCAGCCCCTGATCATCTAATGGCCCAGCTGACTCTCTAGCAGGTTTCCTGCTTCTGATGTACTTGAAAATGTTTTTATTAGTAGTTTTAGTATCTTTAGCAAGTTGCTCCTCAAATTCGTTTTTGACCTGCCTTATTAACTTTTTACATCTACTTTGGCAACACTTATGCTCTTTCCTATTTACCTCATTGGGACTCTCTTCAATTTTTTAAAGGATGCCTTTTTGGCTCCAATAGCCTCCTTCACCTCACCATTTAGCCACACAAGTAGACGTTTGGACACTTTTTTGTTATCTAGGGTCATGAAATTATACTGAAATCTCAAAATGGGGTTGCACAGGCAACCACACACCTGAATGCCCATTTGAAGGTGGTGCGAGGGATGCATGCTCCCGTGATCCATGCAGCACCCACTCATGGCCACACACAGAGTACTTCTGAAAAATTTGGAGTGCCCCGATTTGGGGAGGTCAAAAAAGTACACAGGGACAGGCACAGTAGACAGGTCCATGGCCCTGCTACCTCTCTGGTCCTGTCACAACCCTACCGGGAACTCTTAAAAGAAACGCATGCGAAATACACCACTATGTTGGCTCAAAGCACAACAAACACCTCTTGCAATGCACAAGAGCCAACACCATGGAGGATAGCAGCTCAGACAGCAGCTTCCTGTGTCCTGCCCAGTATGTGCCTCTGTTGTTGCTTGGGGCTGTTAGTGGCTGCACCGGCTGCTGGGGTCATGGGCAAGATGGGGTTACTGGCTGCTACAGCTGTTTCTATGGTGTCCATTGGTGTGTGTCATGGCAGAGGGTGGACAGTTGGATGGGGCTTGGGGGGAAAGGGAATGGCTGCCCATATGAATTGTTTGCGGGGCCGGTCTGTGGTGGCAGGAGTGTGTGGAGGCTGCCTGAATGGGAGTGGTGGTCAACCTGGGAGCTGCCCGTTAGAATCGCTCCCCACTCACCCCACGTGAGTGCTCCACAACTGTGCCACTCAGTGGCCATGGACCCCACCTCAAGCCTTGCCATTTAAAAACACCCTCAGACAATTGCATCCTTAGTTGGAAGTCAGTGGCAAAATTTCCTATTGAACTCAGTGGAGTCAAGATTTCACCATAGGCTTTATTTCCTACCTCATATTATGCAGAAAACAGCTAAGAAACACCAGCTGAGTTGTCACATATTATAGTCATTTTAAATCTAATACATATTTTAAAAATTGTATTTTTAAAAGCTTAATACTCCGCTGCTCCTGACACAGCAGCTCGGGGCGGCTGATATCAATATCTAAAAGCAAAATGGCAAATTCTAATTAAGGAGATTACAAAAGCACTTAAACAATGTAGGCACATAAGATGCACTTATGTTCATTAAGATCTCACTACATTTTAAAAATACCATTGTCAAATAGGACTTTGTGAAATTGTGGGTGCAGTAGTCCTGACGATACTCAGGCACATTTTTTTCATTTTCATTTCATTTTAATTTTGTGCCCCGCAGACTACACCACAGGTGTCTCACAGTGTCTTACATTCACGAATGAAATACAATATAAATACATAATAAACAATACATAATATCAAAATACATAATCTAAACATATATCAAACATTAACCCAATAGCAGTCCACTTGAAGGCAAATATACAAACCCAACCCCACTCCTACCCCAAACCCCGATCCCCACCTCAACCCATTCCCTGCTGCCTGCTCTCACCAGGCAGCCCCAACCCTCATGCTGCACCCACCTCACACATGGGGCTGCCCTCGGGACCTCCCCCTCCCTATCCCAGTCCCACCTATTTCACCCCACAAAACACATCTCCAAGAGGCTCTGCTACAAATACACGGGCCTACAGCCCTGCCAACAAAAATATTTTAAGCTGGTACAATGAAGCCAGCTTCCAAAGAGTATGGATCCAAGCCCCTCCCCCATGGTAGGAGGGAGAAGGAGCAGTCCAAAAGTGGGGGCAGTCCAGAGAGTGCAGCGGGGCCCCTAGGCGCAGGGCTCTGAAGGTCCCCCTCGAACTTCCCTCTGCCGATCTGGGGTCTTGCCTCCACCTCCTTTACATGAAGAGCCCGCATCTGCTACTGCCTCGCTTACGGCCCCGACGACGGCTGACACCCTTAGGTGTTGCCCTTCGGCTGCCACCCAAGGGCGCCACCCCAGGGCCTTTCTACCTGTAAAGGGGAGGAGGCAGGTGCCACACGCTTTTCCATCCCCCACACAGCTTGCAAAGGCGTCACTCCAGGACCTTTCTATCTGTAAAGGGAGGAGGCAGGTGTCACACTCTTTTCCATCCCACTCTGCAGCTCCGGGGCTTCACCCCTCCCCCACACAGCTTGCACATGTCCAGACACTGCAGAAGACACCAATTTCCTCCCAATAAAGCTGTGTGCATAAATGTATTTCACTTTTGAGATGCAATATATCTTTTATTAGACCAAGTCTCTCTGTCCTAAGCAAAATCATAGCGGAAATGATTTGTGTTCACAGGTTTATGTTGCAGATAAAATTCACCAGGAATTGTCCCTCAGAATTGGCTCTCTTGCTGGCCCATTGCCTGAAAGTGTCACAGATTGATTAAGATGAAGACTCAGGACATATTCACATGAGTCTCCTCTCCCACTTGGTTAATTTCCTGTGGGAGATCTCTATTGCGCTGACTACCATTTGTTCCATGTTACAAGAAATGTGCAGGATTGATTTAGCACCAGTTAAACCTCATTTTTTGCCCTAACAGTTGTGGGTTATTTCAAGCAATTTCAGTAGCATGGGATCTTGCGAACTAATCTCTTCACATGGGTAAGAATATTGCAGGATAAACTATTTATGCTAGGTTTTTTTGTCTCTTGTGAATACACCCTTTTACTTTCTCACCAGTGGCAATATGGGGAAATTTACACTACCTCTGTGTTCTATCAGATGTCTGCTACATTGGACCTTGGACCAAGCCCTCTGTGTTGTATTTGATTTGTGGATCAACACACTCCTCTGATTCCAGGGTTGCCGAACCAGCAATTTTATGATCATGATCTTCACTTTAAAAAGAAAAAACCATGAAAATCTATTAACACGATAACAAAACAAGATATCCCCAGAAAGTGTTTTGGAAAGAGTCTGGGAATATTTTGGAAAGTAGAATAAGCTTAGAGCAAGCAGATTTAGTTGATTGCATGCTGTACCTTGTTTTTTCCATCTTTACCCCCCATGGTGTTTTGTTTTGTTTTTTAACTACATACTTATTTGCATGGGAGCGTATTGCGTAATGTGTAGTGGAACTTATTAGAGGATCTGTGAATCCTCTAATACAAAGACTAATACATAGTCTATACAAAGCCTATCACAAACTTTATAGATGTTGAAACTCAACAAAGTTGCCTCTTCATTGTCTAATTTTGTCTCAGTGGAGTAGTTGTTATACATGCATTTTTCATGTATCTCTTTCTTTTGATTGTGCCCTTGAAGTTATGTTTGCTAGTTTTTACAAATTAAAAATTATTTTTAATTAATGAAAAACTCTCAAAAATCAGCATGCATAAATATGTTGTGTTGTTAGCCTTTCTGTAAGACTACAAAACTGTAACCTAAACTACAACTTTGGCTCAATTCAAGTGCTCACTACAGTATTTCTTTTCCCTAAGGGATGCCATTCTTCCAAAGAAATGTTAAATATTAAAACAACTCTGCCCATCATGGGTAGCTGTTTGAAAGAAGAAATGGAAGTGTATTGTCTGTTTGTGCTATCATAATACACACTACAGACATATTACATACACAAAAAGCCAAGGACTTCAAACAGTTTGTCTCCTTCTGGCCTTAGGCATAAACAATGCACATTTGATGTTGGTGCTCTAATTTCTGCCATTGGGTCTCCCATTATTAAGCTATTTCTGACGTCCCAGACCTATTCAGGTCTTGTGATTCCCTCTCCCCCCCTTTTACATCTTTATGGTATACAATTTGGTTCTTAAGATTTTGTTATGGAGGAGGAGGTCACAGAAGTGGTTTCTCACAAAGGAACAGTAAAGCTTCTGGCACGCACTCCATTCCTGCAGAAGTTTATAATTCTTTCCCAGTCTAGTGGGCTGCTCATCTGTTGCTGAACCTTTTAATTACATTATCAAATCTGAAACAATTCCTCTAAGCTGGAGAGGAAATATAATTATTCCCCATACATAGGAAACGGGATATTTGTAGACATAAAAGTTTACTGGATGTAGTTTCCAGATATTTTTGCCAGATTTCTCTTATGAATATGCTGTCCATGGGGAGGTGGTATATCTATTTTTGAAGAGCAGTCAGGTTTTAAGAAGGATTATTCTATTTTAGATTATTTACAAAGGCTCCCAAAGAAAGAACCAACACTTGTTTGTGACTTGTATTGACCTGAGAACAGACATTGATTCAAATGACAGACATATTATTTGGCAAAAGTCCAGAGAGCTGTGCAAAATCAGTCTCAGTTCATGCAAAGGTTCGAGGGGAGGGGGGGGGGGGGTCATATGATCCTTCTGTGGATTTCCTCCCCTTACAGTTTCAGTATGAATTTCCAATTCAACATGAATAAAAAAACAAAACATCTGAAGTAAGGAGAATGCATTAAACAAAAAAACTTTGTGGCCTCAACTTTATAGTAAATTGTTAGCCTCCCTCCCCTCCCCAACTAGGACTGTGAGCCCCAGACCAGAGAAAGGCAATGTCTTGGGAAAGGCTTGGAAGTTTGTTCTTCTGTCCACAGCATCAGTGAGACCTCAGGTAATATAAGGACCTGGACTCAAACTAGTACCCATGGGGCGCTAAGTACTGTGGCTGGCACTTCAACTCCACCAAGGTGCTCTAGCTTGGGCCCTGTGGCTTTGCTAAAAGATTCCTCCCAGGGCTGGTCAAGCCACGCCCTTCACTCAGCCTGGCTCCATGCCCCCATGTTCCTGTTTGGCTGCTGGCCTGTATATCAGGACGATCCAACAAAGCCACAGGAATGTTTTCTTTTCTGTCACTCCTTGGATCCCAGTTGCCTTCCTGTCTCCTCCTCATGGCTTGTGTCTTCTCCTGCTTGCTTGCACTGTTAACTGCCCTTGAGCCTGCTTGGTATCTGCCCTGGAGCTGGCCTGGGGTCTGCCTTGATGCTTGCTCTGTGGCTACCAGGAGTGTGCTAGGTGACTGACTGGTTGACATCTGCCTGGATGCTTGCTCCTCAGCTGTTTCTGTGCTCTGCAACGTAACTGGCTGCCATTTACCTGTTCTGCCGATGGCCCATGAGCCTGCTCTTCTGCCCTTCTACCTGACTGCTTGTTTGTCCACCCCGGTCTGGCTGCCCATCCATCTGTCTATCCTGCCCCCGGTCTGCTTCCCCATCTTGATACTCCAACCCTTGGCCCCTGATCCTGCACTGACTCTCCAGACCCAGGACCTGATATAGAACAACTCCTGGACCCTTGGGACCTGATCCTGCCAACTCTCTTTGCTCTCAGCCCTTGGTTCCGGACAGGTGGAGTACTGTGTCCAGTTTTGGTTACCTCATCTTAAGAAGAATGTGGACAAGCGGAAGAGGATTTAGAGTTGCAAAGATGTTACAGGAGGGTTTGGAACAGGAGTGGGATGGAGAAAGTCTGAAGGAGCTAGGTATGTTTGGGGATGAAACAAGTTGCTGAGGGAGGGTATGAAATCTCCTCCCAAAGGCGCTGGCAGGAATTTTGTAAGAGACTGGATAAATACTTGTTGGGAATGGTTGCTGTATAGTTAATCCTCCTGGCTTAGCGCAGGGGTTAGGACAGTTTGACTTTAAACTGTCATTTTCTGTTGGTCAATGTCTTGTATTGTTCAAAAAGTTATTCTATCACTCTTTTTCTTTGTCTGAAAAACTGACACCAAACCCTGGGCTGCCTTGTACACAAAAGCATTTTATTTTTCTGGGTGGTAATCTCCCAACTCATTTTAACCTCCTGTAGGTTCACACCAGCAGAGGCGTTAAACTGAGGTCAAAGGGTTGGTTCTGACCTCTCCAAACAAGTGGGGTTAAACTGAAGAAGGGACTTGTTTATGCATATTAGTGAGAGGAATAGTCCACTGTTTATGTCCCACTATGCAGTTCTCTGCTATCCCAGGAAAGCCCATTATTTCCTCCTTTGTGTGTCCCTTTCACAGCATCTCTTGCATTACCAACTCCTATTCCAGCTGCCCCTCCTTTCCGCCCCATGAGTTACATGCAAGTTCTCAAGCATGGAAATAAAAGGAATAGAACAACTTAAACCCTCTTTTCTTGGTGCTTGTAAGAACATGGGTGGAGAGAGCTACTCAAAAATAACTTCTCTGAAGTAAAAGCCCTAAATCTGGGATGTTCATAAGAACACACTCCTTATATACGCCACTACACTAGTGAAACAATTCATTCATGTTTGTAACAGGCTTAGAGAATCAGGAACAGAAGCTGGGGTGGAAGTAGAAAGCTATTAGAACAGGTGGGGATTTGGTTTTATGAATGTGCTTAGAAGCACCTAGATAAATTGCTTGTGAACTAGTGAGGGATTCAGCTCCTGTTTACACTGATTTACTTGGCTGCAGTAATCAGTTGTCATATTTATGTCTCAAATCTGGATTACACTTAACACTCCTATTAAATCACCTGAGTCAGCACAGGAAGATATCAAGACATCTGCTCAGATTGTTTGGGGGATTGTTTTCCCCACTTAAGCAGATTGAAATATTTCCTGTCTTTCCTATACATTTGCATCTGTCCTCCCTAACCTCATAAATAACTCCTCTATTTCCATTTAAAGCCCCAATGGATAATTAAGAATTTCCTCACAACTAACTCTCATATTCCAAGGGATTAAAAGTTAGAAACAAACGTGTAATGTTAAAAGTAGCAGATATCTGAAATCAAGTTTTGTTTGCCTCGCATACTTACCTCCTCCAAAAGATTGAGTGAGAGAAAAAGACAGACAATTCAGGTTGTGATCCACTAACCACTTACTCCAGATAGGGCTTCTAATGAGACTACTCTGGAATAAGTGGATGATAGCCTAAAACTGTATTTAACTCCTTTATAAGAAAAAAGTTATTTACATATTTGCATCCCTGTCAGTGTAGGATATAGGCACTTTAACACCTTCTGGGGCCATCAGAGTTTAAATTCCCTTAAAGAAGGCAAGCTCCACCCTAAGCTCCCATCTTCCTCTGTTTTAGGCAGGCGTCTTCCCTAGGCAATAGGCAAGACTTCTCTGGGATCATCACCTTTGTCTCTTGGTGGTAAGCTTCTCATATGGTATCTTCACACAAACACCTGCCCCACCTCACCCCCAGGCAGGCCAACCGTTTAAAGGTGGCCTGCCAAATGTGGAGGCGAAGCAGACTGTCCCTGCTCTGGGGCTGCCCCACCGGCTGTACTCCAGAACATCCCAGACCACCACCAGGAAAGCGGGCAGCCCACACCCAGGGCAATGACCAGAGGCAGGGCTGCCATCCATCTGCTTGGTGAATGGCAGCTGCTGCCCCTCTCTCAGCTGGGGGTTGCCCCGGAAATACTATAGTATTGTGGGCAATCTGCCTGCTATGCTGTGGGGGAGGTGTGCTGCATGGGAGGACCATGGGCCCTGGCAACCACTGGGTCTATTTAAAACACTAGTCCTTATTTAGATCGCATGGGTTAGTAAGCTCTCATGGAGTCACTGTGTGAACACTCTTTTTGCAAACAGTGATTCCACCCCACCCCCTCAAACTAATTTAATTCTATTCCAGATTAGGGATGCAGTTCTCCACCCATTAAAGTCAATGGCAAGTCTACCATGGACCTTAATTGTGATGAATTGTCCTGTGAGTTAAATTTTACTTGGGAAAAGCCACTTTAATTCTTATGGGTATTTATCTAGGGTCTTAATATGGGTTAACTGACCCATATTAACTGCATCAGGTTGCAATGGAGTCCATGGACAATGAGGTAGAGACGTAGTTCAGATGATATCTTTTATTGGACCAATGTCCATTGGGGAGAGAGTGCATGGGGCACTTCCTCAGCAATGCTCAGCAATGTTTCACTTGCCATAGAAATAGAAGTGCAAACAAGAAAGCTCTGACAATTTAGCTAAACAAATAACACAAGTTTGTCCAGTCTGCTGTAACATAATAATATTGACATGATGATGCGGATGCTGATGATGCTTAGAATTTATTTATCTTCAAAGCATTTTATAAACACTAGTTAATTATACTAATTAATTTTCACATCACTTGGGTGAGGTAAGTGTTGCTAACCCAGTTTTTAAGATGGGGAAATTGATGAAGAGAAGTGAAGTGATTTGACAAAGGCCACCGTGAGAACTGGTATTGGAAACTCTTACAGTTCCCAGCCTGAAAGTCAATCCATTAGCTCATGTCCTTCCTTTTACATGAAATAAAATACTTAATTGAATTTATTTATTTAGAGCCATTTTTAGCCTGCTCCCTCCTGCTCACAACAGCAGCTCGGGGCAGCTCACAACAAGATTTGAAAATATAACCAATTCAATAATTAAAATAAAATACATAACATTTATATAAAAAATCATTAAAAGAGCAAAACCAAAACCTGCCCCGACCCCCATCCAACCCTACCTGTCTCCCTCTCAAAAAGCCTGGTGGAACAGCAAGGTCTTACACTGTCTCTGGAAAGAGGGGAGGTCTGGGGCCAGGCAGGCCTCTGTCAGGAAGGAATTCCACAGCTTAGAAGCAGCCACCGAGAACGCCCTCCCTATCGTCACCACCCGGGAAACCTGGGGGACTTCGAGTCGGACGTCCCTGGCCGACCGCAGGGCCTGCACCACGGCCCAGGGTGTGAGGCGTTCTGGCAGGTAAGTGGTGGAAACCATAATTAAAGACAGAATTACAAGGCATGTTGACAAACATTGCTTAATGGGGACAAGTCAACACAGATTTAGTAAAGGTAAGTCATGCCTCACTAACCTGTTGGAATTATTTGAGGGTGTAAATAAGCATGTGGACAAGGGAGACCCAGTCAATATAGTGTACCTGGATTTCCAGAAAGCATTTGATAAGGTCCCTCATGAGAGACTCTTGAGAAAGTTAAAAAGTCATGGGATAGGAGGTAGTGTCTTACTATGGATCAGAAACTGGTTAAAAGATAGAAAGCAAAGGGTTGGACTAAATGGTTGGTTTTCACAATGGAGAGATGTACAAAGTGGTGTGCCTCAGGGATCTGTATTGGGACCGGTGCTGTTTAATGTATTTATTAATTATTTGGAAATTTGCAGACGACACCAAGTTATTCAAGGTAGTTAAAACACAAGCAGACTGTGAGGAACTGCAACAGGATCTTAGGACACTGGGTGCCTGGGCATTAATGTGGACAAGTGCAAAGTGATGCACGTAGGGAAAAATAATCCAAACTATGCGTACACAATGCTGGATACTAAGCTAGGAGTTACCACTCAGGAAAAGGATCTGGGGGTGGTTGTGGACAATACAATGAAATCCACAGCGCAGTGCGCAGCAGCAGTCAAAAACGCAAACAAAATGTTAGGAATTATTTGGAAGGGGATAGAGAATAAAACTGAGAAGGTCATAATGCCTCTATACAAATCAATGGTGCGACTGCACCTCAAATATTGTGTGCAGTTCTGGTCTCTCCACCTCAAAAAAGACATAGCTGAACTAGAAAAGGTACAGAGAAGGGCAACAAAAATTATCAAGGTCATGGAAGGGCTCTCATATGAGGAGAGGCTTGGTAGGTTGGGACTCTTCGGCTTGGAGATGAGAGGTCTATAAAATCATGAGTGGTGTGGAACTAATAAACAAGGAGCAGTTATTTACCCTCTCAGCTACTACTAGAACTAGGGGACACTCTATGAAACTCATGGGTGGCAAGTTTAAAACAAATAAAAGAAAATATTGTTTTCACTCAGCGTATAATTGGGTTGTGGAATCTACTGCCAGAGGCTGTGGTAAGGGCCAGTACTATAGTTGAGTTTAAAAGAGATTTGGACAAGTTTCTGGAAGCCACTAAGATAGGTCCATTAGCAGCTATTAGCCAGACAGGATCAGGGAACATGATGGGAGCTGGGGAAAACAACAGGGAATGGATCCCCCATTGTGACCTGTTGGGTGCTTCTCCCAAGCCCCCATGATTAGTCACTGTCGGAGACAGGATGCTGGGCTAGATGGACCATTGTTCTGAACCAGTATGGCACTTCTTATGTTCTTAAGTGGGGCCCAGGCCGTTTAGGGCTTTATAGGTCAACACCAACACCTTGAATTGGGACCGGAAGACAATAGGCAGCCAGTGCAGAGAATGGAGCACTGGTGTATGTGCTCGCAACGAACCATCTCTATAAGGAGGTGGGCCGCCGCATTCTGCACCAGCTGCAGCCTCTGGACCATCACCAAGGGTAGTCCCACATAGAATGTGTTGCAGTAGTCTAGTCTAGAGGTGATGTAGGCATGGATGATGGTGGCCAGCTCAGAGTCCAAAACATACGGCCACAGCCGTTGCACCAAATGTAACTGGTGAAAGGCGCTCCTTTCCACTGCTGCCACCTGGGAATCCAGGCGGAGCTGCGAATTGAGAAGCACCCCCAGACTACAGACCTGAATAGTTAAAGAGGGGCAAACCCCATCAATGATGGGGGCCACCACCTCTTCAGCCCTACCCACCATTACCTCTGTCTTGTCAGGATTTAGTTTCAGATGGCTTGCCTTCATCCAATCCCCCACAGCCACCAGATGCACAGAGACTGCCGGGTCTGGGTCTGCAGAAAAAGAGAGGTAAAGCTGTGTATCATCAGTGTACTGATGGCAACATACGCCAAACCCTCTCACGACATTGCCCAAAGGCTGCATATACACGTTGAACTGGAGAGGGGACAGAATAGAAACCTGCGGGACTCCACTCGTGAAGCTCCGGGGAGATGATGAACACTCCCCAAGCACCACCCATTGAGTTCTCCTGGCCGGGAAAGAGTGGAATCATTCAAGAACAATTTTGCCCACCCCAGCCCGATCCCGCAGATGGGTCACCAACATCTCATGGTCAACGGCATCAAATGCTGTCAACAGATCTAATAAAATCAGAAGAGACTATCTGCCCTGATCCAATTCACGATGCAGGTCGTCGACCAAAGTCACAAGTGCAGTCTCTGTACCAAACCCAGGGCAAAAGCCGGACTGCGAAGGATCAAGAAAACTGATCTGATCCAGATGCCCCTGAAGCTGCTGAGTCACCACCCATTTAATAACCTTCCCAAAAAAGGGAAGGTTAGAGACTGGCTGGTAGCTGGCAAGGAAGTCAGTATCAAGCAATGGGGTTTTTTACCAGAGGCCGCACCATCGCCTCTTTAAGGAGGAGTTTATATTTCCTCTTAAGCATTCAGGGTAGCATCATCTCAAAGAAAAGATACAGGGCTAGATGGACCAGTGGTAGTTCTTAGGTTCTTAATGTTCCCATGGTAGTTACAATTTCATATTCATTTTCATTCTTATGTTTCCTATTTAAATCCAGTAGAGCAGATATCTACACACAACACTCACTGACTTCTACACACTTAATGGCTTATTTTTTCACCAGGATGTGACCTTATGTGAAACACATCACCTCTTCTCTGACTTAAATAACCTGTGATGAATCAATCTGAGTCTGTGGGAAAGGTGAGATCTGAGCAAGGACCCCCTGAGTTCTAATCGCAGCTCTGACAGTGACTTACTCTGAGTCATTTCACCTTCTGTGTTGAAATTTCCCCTTAGATCCAATGAGTTTTATAGTATTACCTACCTCATTCAACATAATTAGAGTTAAATCTTGTTATCTGGTGAGTAGTCCTACTGACTTCACTGGCGAGTGATGTAAGGAATTGGTTTCATAATGCTTGTAAAGCACCACACAAGTTATTAGTTCTTCTTGCAGCATGCTTTACTACACTGCAGCTGATTCTTATCCAGAAGATTTTTATTATAGCATTTAAAGTTTGTAGCATACTGTGAATCCTTTATTAAATATATAAACCCTTTGAAAATGCCAGAACTGAAAAAATACAAACCAATGAAGCTCTCTTAGGCAAAGGTTTGTTAAAGGACATTCAAAAAAACTAGGGCAAACAAGCCTGGCACAAATATGCACATAGTAATAGCTTGACCTCTACAAAATTTGGCTAATGAAAAATAATAACTTTCAAAAATACTTTTGCAAATGCATTTATACTCTTTAAACGTACTGTGTGACTTTGAACAAATTCCTTAAATTATCTGCCTCTCTTTTCCACACCTCTACAAACATGTTCACACACCATTGACATGTTCAGCTCCCATTGGCGTTAATGATGGAGGATTGTGCCTACAAAATAGTTATTTTGGGAGAGCCTTGGTCTTGCCAGACCCTACCCCCCACAGTGACAGCGGCACAGTTCCTCCTCCCCGCATGCAGATAATCTGCCCAACCTGTCTGCACATGCGCAGGAGTTTCCCTGCACACGCCCCCCCCCCCACCTGGAAGTGCGGTCAGTGGAACAGTGCTGGCTGCCGGGGCTCCAGCAGCACTTCTGACCTGGCCCCTAGCAGTGGCGCACAGGAGTTCAAGCAGCAGGGTGCAGCCTTATAAGTTTCTGAGCCCCAGGGACCTTTGGAGGGGCAGTGCCCCTGGTGCCCTGCAATGAGCATCGCGCCTGGCCTTGGGAAACGACCCTAATTCACATGAAACATGGCACTTCTTGGGAAGTGTTGCCACTTCTTGTGGTTTGACCCGGAGACTCGTATAGACCAAAGTGTGAGCCTCAGGATCAATTTGTGAGTAGTAGCAACCCTATTCTTGGTTGAAGAAAACTCGGAGTGTTGCAGGAGTAAAGTAGGAGGCAGCCAAGCATCTTCGTATGAAATGCTGGCTCCAGGGTACAGTGTGGGAGAGCACTCTTGAAGCTGCAGAAAGTTGTGAGCACTCTGTAATTACTCTGAGGTCCCCCCTGCTCCCCCCAGAGCCTTTTATAGGGGAAGTGTTAGTCTTTGTGGATATGCTGTAAAAGGTCATAATGACTCTAGTAGATCCAGGCCTTGCATGGGTGGATCTTTACAACCACCTAAGACTTCAATATACACATTGGGGCAGAGGTAGGGTGAGATGACCAAAGCAGCCAAGATTTACAGATATAGGGGACAATCCGGCGGCCTGGTTAAGCTGACCCAGACACGCGGCACACAGGCAGAAAGCGTATGCTCAGATGCGCACGCAGTGCCCCTCGCGCAGCGGGTCACATAGGCTGGGATTGCACTTTTGCCCCGCGTGGCTGTGCTGCATGCGCGGCACCACATGCAAGTTCTGGCTGTGCGACGCATGTCACGTCAGCATAAGCAGGCTGCTGGATTGTCCCCTAAGGGTGTTGTTACAGGAGACACCACCATGCATGAACACTCACAATCCACATGGGAAATGTTTTGTTTAAATATGGTGTGTCGGGTGCACGTTCCCATGACTCACGCACCACTCACCCTGTCCATGCATTGGACACTCCAGGAAAATCCAGAGTGCCCTGTGTGTGAACAGGGCAGCCATGCATGGGGCCGCTCATGTGAAGTGCCCCCCCCAACACGGCACCCATGCACCCGCCCCACGCAATGACCAAGGACCCCACCCTCCCGCCTGCCCATGTTGTGTAAAAACACACTAAAAGCTAGGCTGGGCCCCTGGACTAAAGAGGTCATAGTCCTAGCAGAAATACCTTGAAGGAGTTAAAGGTCATCACAATTCCTTGCTCTCTACTTATTCTGTTCATATAAGTTATTCCCTTCTCTCCCACTTTCTTACATGATGATCCCTAGGGCTAGGGTTAAAAAGTGCTGTCTATACTAATTATCATCATCTTATTAAATAACGATTGTAACTGTCATGGAGACAGTGGCCACGATCCCATGCTGTGTGGATTGCATGTGCAAACAGCACACATCTGCATTGGGAACCGCACACGCGCGCATACATGATCCGCGGGGCATGGGATCGCCGTCACTGGTTAGGGAGATGAAACAGAATACTTTCTGAAACTGAGATTAAAAAGAATTTTAAAATTCATTATATAAACACATAGGGTCAAATTTCAAAAGCAGCCTTTCAGTTTTACAATGCTCAAGAGCGATATGCATGCTTGAGATTGCCATACTTCCTTGTGTAAATAAATAGTATTGCAAATTGGGCAATTAGTAGTTATCTGATTTGCATTCACAGGCACTAGTATTAACCACTTCCTGCAAGGGCAAATTTTCATATTGGGTCAAGGCCCAGTTTGTAACATGAAATATAAATACTGATTGCCACCATAGTATGCTTTGTGAAGGAGGACTGGGGTGGGAGTGGCGAGGGTCAGCATGTTTGACTGCATCATGGCATCCAGGAAATCCACTGGATGACATTCACTCCTGTGCACAGTCCTAAACCGTGCCTTCAGCCATGTGGGGAGCTGCACACTCCCTGAAAATACCAGGTGCAACCAAGCAAAAAAGACGAATGTGTTTTCTGATAATAGAGTCATGTCAGACTGCCCGCTGCCAGGAAAATATGTCAACAAAGAGCGAGGCATGGGAAATCTGAGATTGTGCCAAGTTTCAGTCCTCAGCAAGCATTGCCTGAGATAATGGGAAAGGCAGGTGAAAGTGGATTTTCCCTTCTTGTTTCTTACCAGCAACAAATATTTTGAAAAGAAACGTGACTAAAGAGTTAGTATGGATGCAAGTCCCCTAGAAGAAAACAGGACATGTACCTCTTCCAACTGCTGGTGCGCTTGCTATGCTGGCTAGAGGATCATCCTGCCGATGAGGTTATTTGAGGGCTGACCCCTGAAAGTTGTGTGTGCTGTCTCTGCCCCTGGGGGTACAAGGGCCTGCATCCCTGCAGGATCATCATGAACACCTGGACACTCCTGCCTCTACAGGTAGCTATTTGAGGGCTGACCCCTGAGGGTACCAGCCCGAAGGGCGACACTCAAAGGGCGCTGGCTGTTTGAGGGGGCCGTTCCTGGGGCTGTGGCAGTGGCAGCCAGAGCCGATTCTGTACAACATCGACTCCTCATCAAAGGACCCTTAGGCGTGGCCCTTAGCAGGACTGGGGGAGGGGGGGAAGCTCATTTCATTGTTTTAAAAGGGATTGGGGGGAATGGGGTGTTGTTTGTATGAGGGAAGGGGACTGGGTTAGGGAGGGAAGGGCAGACGACCTTGGTGTGAGGGAGGGGTGCATCCCTTTGAGAGGGTGGGATCCTCTGGTGGCAGAGGAGAATGGGGGGTGTTTTGGGGGGTAGGAATCTCCTTTGGGGGGCTGGCGGGGCAGCCTCCAAGGTGGAGGTCGGTGGAGCAGATAAGGGGGGCGGGGTCTGCAGCCATAGGGGTCGTTCTGGCCAGGGGAATTATGGTTCTTCTGGGAGGCGGATTCGACTTGTGAGATAGGACAGATGGTATATTTCTGTCCCGCCCACTGGCCCCCAGGCAGCTGGTGAGGTCATCGGGGTTCAGAGGGCCCCTGGCCTTTGTCTGATACTGATAAATGCGAGGTCGGTGGCTAACAAGTCAACTGCGGTCCGGGAGTTGATCCTGGACCAGGCGGCCAACCTCGCATGTGTCATGGAGACCTTGCTGGACAATGAATTGAGGCCTATATTGGCTGATCTTGTTCCAGCTGGCTACTCTGTGTGGCATCAGCCGTGGCTGGAGGGACAAGGGGGCAGTGTAGCTATTATTTTTAAGGATGCCTGGTCTGTGAGGAGATTTCCTGTGCGATCTATCATGGGTATAGAGGGTCTCCATCTGGGGTTGGATTTGGCCAGAGACGGAGTGGGGATACTACTGATATACCATGCACCCACCTGTACGGCAGCCTCCCTGCACGCACTGGCCGACCTGGTGTTGGAGGTGATCTTGCAGTCCCCCAGGACGATAGTTCTGGGGGACCTCAATATCCATGCCGACGCCAGTCTTGGACGGGCGGAGCGTGAGTTCATGACCGCCATGGCAACCATGGGCCTGTCTTAGAGTAGTGGGCCCCACACATGTTGGAGGACATACCCTGAACATGATATTTTGCACAGGCTTTGAGATGGGGGATCCATTGGTGGGGGAAGTATCAACAGTGTCCTTGTCATGGACGGATCATCATCTCCTCCGGGCGGATATCCTGTCACATGTTGGTCCCTGGGAGGGTGTGGAACCAGTTAGGTTGGTTCGCCCCCAAAGGCTTATGGAACCTGAAAGGTTCCAGATAGCCCTAGGGGATGTTTCATCTGACCTCGATGGCCGCTCACTCGATGACCTCGTATCCAGGTGGAATACTGTGCTAACAGAGACCATCAACCGTGTGGCTCCCAGGCATCCACTCCCGAATTGCCAACAACGCAGCTCCCCATGGTATACCAGGGAGCTGCGGTGGATGAAGCAGGAAGGGTGGCAGTTAAAGCGATGGTGTCATCATTCGCGTGCTAAAGTTGACCGATTGCGGCATAGAGTCTGGTTATGCACCTAAGCCATTGTGGACAGCAAAGAAGGTTTCCTTTGCTGCCCTCATTGTGTCTGCTAAGTCCCGTCTGGCTGAGCTGTTCCGGGTGGTGAGGGGGCTGGTCAGTCTGGCCTCCCTCCATCTAGACGTAGAACCATCAAATGCTCACTGTGATTTGTTTGCAGACTTTTTTGCGGATAAAATCGCTCAAGTTCACCACGGTTTTGATGCGAATTTTAGCAGGGAACGGGTCAGTGTTAGGTGAGGCAGGGGTAGAAAGGAGTGGGCAGGGCAGGATGGATGGGGTCTCCTCTCCCCTCTCTCCAGTAAGCGAACCGTGGGGTCGGTAATGCCCTCAGGGTCGTAGGTGGGCTTTCTCTCAGTTCTTTAAAGCAACCCAGATTATCACAGGGTCCACGAGAGAGGGGCGAGGCCCCCAACAGGGGAAGAGATGAGGAAGGGTGTGTGTGAGACCCCTTCCAACAGGTACAGTCGCTCCTACACATGCCATGGGACAACAGGGGAGAGAGGGGGTGTCAGGATGGTGGAAAGTCCAGGTCGGGGGTCCCAGGGGTGGGGGGTCCAGGGTCACAGGGGCTGAGGGCACAGATCAAGGGTGGGGGGGAGGAAGCCTTCACTCGGGAACACAGGGAGGGAGTTCAAGAAAAGGGGGGAACTCTCATGAGGTGTTGGTGACTCGCCTTTGGGACCATGCCGGGATTGGCGGGACGGTCCTGGACTGGTTTCATTCATTCCTGGTCGGGAGGACTCACCGGGTGGTCTTAGGCGAGTGTACGTCTTCCCCCTGGGATCTCGGGTGTGGAGTCCCGCAGGGTGCCATTCTGTCCCCCTTCTTGTTTAACATCTATATGCAGCCATTAGGGGAGATTGTGAGAGGGTTTCAGGGCATGCAGTGTCATCAGTATGCTGATGACACTCAGCTCTACCTCTCTTTTACCATCAACCCAGGCCATGCAGTCTCTTTATTTTCCTAATGCCTGTTGGCTGTGGGGGCTTGGATGAGGTTAAGCCATCTGCAGCTGAATTCTGACAAGATGGATGTGATGGTGGGTGAGGACCTGGGGGGCCTGGGAGNTGCTCCTTGGTTCATGGCTCAACCTGGAATCTCAGGTTGTGGCCGTGGTGGGGAGTGCGTTTTGGCAGTTACATTTTGTCCAGTGGCTTCGGCCGTATCTCTCGGACTTTGACCTCGCCACTGTCATCCATGTCTTCATCACCTCGAGGCTGGATTACTGCAATGCGCTTTATGTGGGGCTGCCCATGAAGCTGGTCTGGAGGCTGCAGCTGGTGCAGAATGCCATGGCCCGTCTCCTTACGGGGGCAGGCTTCAGGGAGCACATGACACCTGTGCTCTGGGCTAGGTTCAAGGTGCTGGTTTTGACCTTTAAAGCCCTTCACGGCCTGGGCCCTGCTTATCTGTGGGACCGCCTCACTCCCCATGTGCCCGTGCGACCCCTGAGATCCTCCGTGGGAGCATTTTTGGAGGTTGCCGGGAGAGATGGGTGACCACTGATGTTAGAACTTTTTCGGTGGCTGCCCCTGTGCTGTGGAACTCGCTCCTGGAGGAGGCTTGGTTGGCCCACACTCTCCTGTCATTTCGACGTTTGTGTAAGACCTGGCTGTTCCACCAGGCTTTTGGCGAGGGGAGGGTAGGGGGGTTGTTTTTTTTCCCCCGCATATAGGATTTTTAACTTTTAAATTGCTTTTATTGTTTCAATTTGTTGTTCGCTGCCCTGGGCTGCCCTCTGGGCAGGAGGGGCAGGATAAAAATCTTTTATAAAATAAATAAAATAAAATGGGGCAACCCTCCAAGCTGACAGTTCTGATGTTAGTACTCATATGTCCCAATTAAATGAATGGACTCATCTTTCAGTAAATGTGAATGCTGTCGTTACCTGCTCAGCTGACTGTACTGTAAATCTCACTCCACAAACTGTTTAGCATCAGCACTAGACCTTAGAACTGATACAATATCTGCATACTGCTCTTGAGCATTGCGAACTGAGAGGCTGCTTTTGAAGTTTTACTCTATGTATTTATATAATATAAAATTGCCGCGCCTGGATTATCAGGTTGTAGCAGTGACTAGGAGCACTTTTCACCAACTCCATCTCATGGGGAGGCTGTGGCCTTTTCTCTCTGATTGGGATCTGGCCACCATCATCCATGCCTTCATCACCTTGAGGCTGAGTTACTGCGATGCACTTTACGGGGGACTGCCCATGATGACTGTTCAGAAGCTGCAGCTGGTGCAGAATGCAGCAGCTCGACTTCTCTTGGAAACAAGTTGCTGGGAGCACATTACATCAGTGCTTCAGAGTCTGCACTGGCTACCTCTAGCTTTCTGGGCACAAATCAAGTTACTGGTTTTGACCTTTAAAACCCTAAATGGCCTGGGTCCCATATATCTGAAAGATCGCCTGTCCTACCATGTCCCACTGTGGCCCATATGGTCGGCCAGGAGTGTCCTCTTCCAGGTTTCATCTGTTACCCTTGTCCATAGGATGGGTGTGTGCAGGAGAGCGCTCTCGGTTGCTGCCCTGATTCTGTGGAACTCCCTTCCCCAGGAGGTTTGTTTGAGCCCGAGCATCTTCCAAAGGCGATGTGAAAAAAAATATTTGTAAAGGCACTGGCAGGTGGAGATAGGGGTTGGATGGGCTTGTGGGTAGGGTTGTGGGGATGGTGGGATGTTTTATTGTTTTCATTTTATTATTGTTTTGACTATGAGCTGCCCTGAGACTTTTGTGAGAAGGGTGGCGGATACGTCTAAAAAAATAAAATAAATTCTTATTGGCTTTAGAGGGATTCATACAGAGCCTAAAGGTTAGTGCCAGTGCTAAACAGCTTGAGGATTATGCTGCCTGAAATGAGGGCCGATATTACTTATGAACTTGTGAATCCATTGACCTCAGTGGGATACAGTGGGACTTCATGACTGCAATCTAGAATTGCAGTTCTTAAACCATTTTCAGGGAAATAGGTCTATTTATTTCAGTGGGACTACTTTTGAGTAAGTAGTTTCAGAACTGCAGCTTTAGGATGCCAAATTAACTCCATTGGGATTGATGATAACTTATTTATTGGCCTCCACAGGATAGAAATGCATTCATTGGCTGCAATCTATTGAGGTAAGCCTCCACAGGGCAGAAATGCATTCATTAGCTGCAGTCTATTAAGGCAGATAGGAGGTTTCTCTTAAGCACACACCAGTAGGTGTGGCATTCATGGACAATATGCAACATGGAAAGGACAACTTCTTCCCTATGGTTTCTGCAGAGGAACTCTGCCACTGCTGGAGCACAGGCTTTATCTAAAACAGCTTAGATGCCCAACACTCTTCCCAACTGGGTTACCAGCGTGTCATAAATTGAGAGCTAAAAACAGAGTAAAATCACTAATGAGGGCCGCTACATCTCCAGTGGATGTTACATGTCCAGCAGACTTCACAACCTCTTCTGTCCATTCATTAACCTGCAAACCCTCCCCACCCCCACCCCCCAAAAAAACATGGGACACAGGGAGCGTAATTCCAACTAAATCTCAGCAAACAAAGCATGTGGATGAAAGTAGAGGTAGTCCAGGGCCTGCAGGGCATTTCGGAAGTCTGAATATAAAATGGGCTTCTGCAACCACAGCATTGACACAAACTTCAGAGCCAGGAAAATCATGTAGATATTTACAGTGAAGACGGAAGACTCCAAAAGGAGACTGCACATGATGCAATAATCCTCAGGGACCACAGAAGTCCCTACCAGGGTGTTTTTAGACAGTAGAGCTTTCTTCCGTATTTTAAAAGTCCGAGTTGGGGAAACCCCTGCGGGGAGATTTAGACGCTCCTCTCTGGACCAGAAATTGTGCAGACACCATTGGAAACAGTGGCACTGGGTGACTCCTGGATATTTTGAGACGCAGACCTAGTAAGACCCTGATTGCCAAGGTCTTACAAGTCCATGTCTCAGAACAACTGGGAGTTGCCCAGCACTGCTGTTTCCAATGACACCCGGGTGACTTCCAGTCCAGGGAGGAGCGTCTAAATCTCCCCACAGGGGTTTTCCCAACTCAGACTTTTAAAATACGGGAGAAAGCTCTCCCGTCTATAAACACCCTCAGTCTTCCAACTTAGAGCCATCCATGAGACAATCTTTAATAATAATCTTTATTTTATATAGTGCCCCCCTGCCATCGCATTTTGAGCGCTTCACATGTAACAATTTAACATAACTTTTAATCCTCAACAACCCTGTGAGGTAGGTTAGGCTGAAAGAATAATGTGAAGCCAGTGATGTTGTTGGAAGAGTTGGCAGTATTGTTTAGGTGGTGGTGTGGAATGAGGAGTCTAAACTGGTAAGTTAAAACAAGACAGCTGTCTTGTGTCCCAATGTGGAAGAGTGAAAAAAGACATGCAGGTGATGCCATCCAAGGAAAGATTCAGCTCCTGAAGAAGGGACAGTAGCCAGAGCCCAAAAGGTGGAATAACAGAGCTCTAAACAACAAAAATGCCTCTGAACCAAGGTCAAAAATTAGATTCTCATGTAGGTGTCTAGGAAGAGACAATTGCATGTAAAGTATACTAAGAGGTGGTTTGAAAGCCTCAGAATACAGACTGCATGTGGATGACATGTGGAATGCTGTCTAGTACACAGACAGTCTCTGGTGATAGACAGGGTCCAGCTTCTTAGAAATGGACCCTCTTCATGACCAAGGGTCTCTCATGACAGAGGGTCTGGCGGAGCCATAAATAATGGAAGCATAGTCTACATTGGAGTGAACTAGCACCCTATAAATCTGCAGGAGAGATCTGCTCCCCACGAGGCAGAGGATATGACTTGCAGAATGTTAATCTTCAACTCAAGAATATACAGAAGGAAAGTGAGCTTCCTGTTCATCACCAAACCAAGGAATTGTTTTGTACCGTGATGGAAATACTCATGCAGCCCAGTCACAGGTCATATGTCCTGATCGGGATGAGGCCTCCACAGGTGGCAAAAGTGCATGCAATGAGTCTTTCTCCAAGAAATTAAAGCCATTTTCAGTGGCCCACCAAGAAAGATGATTAAGGGCTGCTTGCAATTGTCTATGACAATTAGTCAATCTACAACAAATTTGGAAAATCGATAGCATAAAGACAATAAAGTGCAGCAGGAGGCAGGGAATCCACAATATGGCTTATCCAGAGAGAGAAAAAAGTGACATGAAGGACACTACCCTGTAGAACTCCCTCTTCTTGCTCAAAAAGGTGGGAATACATAGAGCCAATGTAGATTCAGAAGGTCTGATTTCTCAGACAATTTTGAATACACAGGGGAAGATTGCCCTACAGCCCATACTTATGTATGTCTCAGGGAATAGAATACATATTCTACAAAATGTTTAGGTCTTTTCAACATCATAGAACACAGATACCTGCTGTTCTCTGCATACAAAAGCCTCCCAGATCAGAATCTCTAGGTGCACCATATAATCCAGCACAAAACATTGCCGGTGGAAACTGTATTTGGTATTAGCGAGTAGGCCATTTCTTTCCATGTTCTAGGATTGACCATGAATTCTACCAATCGTTTAAAGACAACTTGTCAGTGCAATTGGCCAAAAAGTCAGACCCAGACTTTGAAATGCGTATAGTGAAAGCTATTCCCCACAATCAGGGGTGAAGCTACAATAGGTGCATCCTCACCAGGGTCCGCAAACCTGGAGTCCCACACGCGTGTAAAATTCATACGCACAGTGGAGTGGATTGCCACACTGCAACTTCTGCACCTGAGCCCATTCTCACCTAGCTATGCTCCTGCTCCCAATCGTGAATTTAAAGGGGAGGATGTCAGTGGAGCAATTAGCCCAGCTAGAGTAATGTGAAAAAATGTCTTCATTGGTGCCTGCTACGCCAGGCAGGTCAGCCACCTCACATTCATGATGTAACAGAGGAATAAAGTCTTTTAACAAAGAAATCTTCCACAATTTATCCCAAACCACCTTTGACCTAGTGGTAATTGATTTTTTTTTAAAAAAACGTAGCAATCCCAAATTCCTTTTTGCTCTGGTATCGAACACAGTAGGCTGCAGCCTGTCCTTTTTTAAAGGCCAAAAGAATGGACTGCATTGGATAATGGTGAAAGACAAGTCAGGAGTGCTTCATTAATCTGTGCTTTGCCACGATTGGAGTTCCACCACGATTTATGATAGTGCAGGAAAGATGTCGAGATTCAAGGGATAGACTGGACCAAGCTGCCTGGATGATACAGGTGTTAAACTGTTCCACATAAGAACCAGTGCCCCCCCATGTGATGTTATCCAGCTTCTTGGAAATGGCCTCGCTTCATGACAGAGGGTCTCATGACAGAATGGCCAAACTCCAAAATATAACCCAATCCACATTTCCAGTCCCCAACTGAAGGGTGCCAGTTCCTAGAGGTATCCTGCAAAAGAGTGGGGAAGCAATTGCTTCCCCTTGGAGAGTTATTAACCTTCCAGCACAGGTGGAGACAGACATGGTGAGGCAATAGAAAGGTCAATGGCAGCAAAGGTGTGACAACTAGGAGAGTAAAGCAAGCTACTGAAGTCATTGGCTAAACTCAATCCATCCTTTACATAAAGGATTGAACTTTCACAGAAAAAAACAAACAAACGATGGACAAGGACCATCAATCATCTGCAGTTATTCACTTCTCCCAAAAGGACCACTCCATTTCTGATCTCAGTCCTTGCCCCACAGGTGACTCGTTGGAGCCTGTGCCAACCCCGCCCACCACCACCACCCCCGCCATTTTCAGAAGCCCTACAGAACTAGGGATGGGCGAACAGATCGCAGTTTGGGTTTGACCGTTCGGTTCGGCTGCGTTCGGTTCCTCCGTTCGGTTCGGCAGTTCGGTTAGTTCGTCGGGTTCGGGAAATGTTTTGTTATGGGTGTTTTTGGTTTTTTTTATATGGTTTTTTTGTTTTTTATTTGGTTTTATATGATTTTTTTTGTTTTTTATTTGTTTTTTTTTATATGGGTTTTTTAAATTTAATTTTTTAATCTAATATTATATCTATCTATCTACACTAAATATAACTGCTATTAACTATTCTAAATGCTATGAACTAAATGGATAATCTAATAAGTATACAGGCCTACTCCTACAAACACTAAAACTAAATCACTAAAGCTATCTCTATCACTAAGCTAACTCCTACAACTGTCTACTGTTCCCTACCGTCTCTCTCTCTCTCTCTCTCTCTCTCTCTCTCTATATATATATATATGGGATGGGGGGGGGGGGAATCACAAACACAAGGTTTCAGTTTAAGGTTTAAGTTTCATTTCAGTACAAAACTGAAATGAAACTTAAAGCAATCTAATAATCCTACTCAACGCCTGCTGTTCAGGAACAGTGACTAGCTCAGAAGGTGTTGGGAAGGGGGGAGGCAGATAATTTCATTTCTTGCAAGCCTCTCCACCCCTGGTGCCTGGAAGTCTGCTCCTCAGTGACTAGTACTACTCCTCCCTGTCACGTTCAACCTTCCAGTGAACCTTTTTTTGCCACCTGAACTCATCCGAACGCGATCCGAACTGACTGAACTGTTCGGTTATTTCGACGTTCGAAACTGAGTTCGGTTCGGCCAGTTTGTGATCGGATTCGGGTTCGGATTCGGTTGTCCGAACAGGCCGAGTTTGGGCCGAACTCCGAACTCCCGAACCGCGTTCGCCCATCCCTATACAGAACCTGTTGCCCAGCCCACACTCGTGTCCTCCACTATGGACCGTTACCAGTTGCCCATGCCTTGTTCTGAAAGGGAACCTGTACACCTTAAGAAGGCAGGCCTCAAAACAAACATCCATAACTATTGAATACCAAAAACAATAAAGATTTGTGCTTCCTAATCCACTACAAAAATGTGTAGCAGGCAGTCTGCTTTTACACTTATAGTTGCTATGTCCTCTTCACTGTATTTAGGAGTTTTGAAATGCCAGCTACCTCTTTTCCTTGAACCAGCCCCCCTTGTAGTGTTTGCTATTGTGTATCTATCCTACCCTGCATTAAGTTTTTATCATTTGCTTATTGGTTTTCCTTCCTTTTAGTTAATGTTTGAAATGCTAATAACTCCCCCCTCCCCCCACAGCCTTCCAGTGATTGCTTTCATAATTCATATATACAGTATTTCAGTGATTACTTTCTTATATACACATACCACCCTGTCCTTGCATTTGCTGTTTGTAGTCCTTACATTTTACATGTTTGAGGAAGGGCCCTGAGCGGCTGGAAAGCTTGGGATTCTTAACAACAGAAGTTGGTTCCATAAAAGAGATTATTGGAACTTACATTTGGGACCAAAACACCTACTTTCAAATAGCAACAGGCTGCTGTTTTCTAGCCAGGTTGCTGCATCTGGGAGGCCAGGCAGGGTGGTGCAGTCTGCACCTGACTCCCCTTTGGGTGCTATTGATCCACCCTCTTTTCCTTGGGAAAAACTTGTCAGCGCTGCAAGTTGGTGTGTAGCAGAGGGAGCCCGAAAGGCGGCACATGTGTGGGCGGCAGGGGCTGCTCATGCTGGGCCGGGCTCTTTGCCTTGCAGGAGTTCTTCTTCGAGTGGCTCCTCCCATTCTCATAAATGGGTTTGCGCTTGCGCGCCCTTCTCTGACCGGCAGTTACCAAGCTCACTAGTTTAAAAAACACGTGACGTTCACGCGCCCCCACACTATATAAGGTACGTTCCAGCCTAAACCCAACAGTTCCTTCCAACCGCTTCGCAGCTTACTAGCTTTTCACCTTGCTCGCTAGCTTTCATCATGTCTGTTCCTAAACTAGGCTTTAAGCAATGCTTTGCTTGTGGTCGTAAAATGACCACGAAAGACCCTCATGGTCAATGTCTCGTCTGCCTGGGCACGCAACATGATCCTCAGGACTGCGCAGAGTGCATTCTCCTCAAGCCAAAAACTCTCAGGGAGAGAGCTATCCACCTCCCGGCCCTGCTTAAAGAGCTTGAGGTCAAAGATAAGGAAAAACATACGTCTGACAGGAGGCTTAAATCGCGCTTCCCATCTCCAGCGGTTCCTAGTATTGGGACAGAGGAAACTGTCTCCGCAGGCCCCAGCACCTCAGAAGTCTCAGCCATTCTCTCAGCAGCTCCGGCTCCCACCCGCCCATGGAGCTCCCGATGTCCCTCACCAAAGAGGGCAAGATGCCAGCTGGGGTCAGAACCTGCCATTTTGGTGGACCGCTCGTTATCCCCTATGACGTTGATCTCTTCACAGGACCACAAGAACTTTCAGAACTGGCTCAAAAGATTCACGGAAGTCCTTAAAATTAACACAGTTCCGATTTCTGAGCAAGAATCTGATCCCGCATATTGCTCGGTAGAGAAACCGGCACAATCAAAGTTAACACTTCCCTTATTTAAGAAACATGCAGTGGAAGCTGAGAAACTGTGGTCTAATCCTGCAACTATTCAGCCAGTTTCTTCTTCCAGTAGTGCCTTTTATTTATTTCCCCTGGAACAGGGGTCAATTTTTTTCAAGCACCCTCTCCCTAATTCGTTGGTGGTCTCTGCTTCAGCAGAGAAATTTCAAAGGAACGCTCAGGAAACTTCCCCAGCGGATAAGGAAAGTCGCCGGATTGATGTTTTTGGCCGCAAGGCGTTTGCTTCGAGCACGATGCTGATGCGTACGGTGAACTATGCGACTGGAATGGCCGCTTTCCAGCACCATCTCTGGGAAGAGGTTCAGAAAATTATCCCACAGCTTCCTAAAGATAAACAGAGAGCCCTCCAGACCCTGTGCACCGAGGGTACTACTACGGCTAGATTTCAGCTGCAAACGTCCCGCCATTCTTCTGAAACTGCGGCTAGAGCAGTTGCCAACGCAGTGGTCACCAGACGTTTTGCCTGGCTGAGGGGAACGAAGCTCGACTATCACCACAGGGCTAGAATAGAAAACCTCCCTTTTGACCAGTTGGGTCTTTTTGCGAAGGACACAGACGAGGTCCTGAAAAAAATACAGAAGTCGAAAGCCACAGCTTAAAAAAATGAAGATTGTGCAGCGTGAGCAGGGGCCGCCCCCGTTTCACACTCATCCTTATCAGCAGCAATCCTCCTATCAACGTCCACAGAGACAGTACTTCCCTCCCTCGCAAGCTTACAACAAGAGGTAATACTCCTCCCCTTTTACCTATCAAGGGAAGCCTAGGTATCAGTACTCCTCTTCTAAGCAGAGGTCTTATCCCAAACAGCACTTTTCTGCTCCCTCTGCCAGAGGAAGGTGTTGACAATTACAGTCTCTCCTTCAGAGGCACCGACGGGAGATGTGAATTTTGAGTTTTCATTGTTTAATTCCCTACAAGTTTGGGAATCTATCACAACTGATGTATGGGTGCTTTGAGTTATTCAAGCGGGTTATAGAGTTCATTTTACTTCTGTACCTCCTTCTGGCAGACCTACTGCCCCCATTAAGCTGTCTCAGGTGCAAGCCTGAGCTCTTAATAAAGAGGTTTTTGAAATGTATACAGGAGTGTCATAGAGCTTGTTCCCACCCATAATGCCAAAGCAGGGTTTTACTCTAATATTTTGTAATTGACAAAAAAGATGGTGGTCATAGACCTATTTTGGACCTAAGGTTTATTAATTCCTTTGTATCGTACAAGAAATTTAAGATGCTTACCTTGGATGCCTTGAGCAATTACTTACGAAGGGATCAATGGTATTCTGTCATAGACCTTAAAGATGCCTATTTCCATATCCGCCTACATCCTGATTGCAGGCGGTTCTTCAGATTTGTCCATGACTCTGTCCACTTTTAATTTTGCTCTCTCCCTTTTGGTCTCTCCTCTGCCCCTCGGGCATTTACCAAGGTGATGGCCCCTGTCATTGCACACATCCGTAAGCAGGGTTTTGCAATTTATCCCTACCTAGACGATTGGTTGCTGGTCGCGGATTCCCCCTCTTCCCTCAATCACAATATTTTTTTACCCTTGACCTCTGCCATAGGTTGGGACTAGCTATAAATACTCAACCTCTGCCCCACCCAATACATTGATTACATTGGGGCAATCCTTGATTCTATTCACGAGAGGATCTTTGCTCCAGAGGAAAGATTTGATATTTCCTCTCTGATAAAATCTCTATCCATTCATAGACGTCAGCCCGTTAAGACATTCCAGCGTCTCCTTGGTCTTATGGCATCCACTACTGCCACGACCCCGTTTGCCAGGTTATTTATGAGACCCTTTCAACTCTGGTTCCTAGGTTTGTTTAACCCCATGACAGAACCCCCCAACCAGAAGGTTAAAGGTTACAAAACAGGTCCTTAATTCTCTCAGAGTGTGATCATTTGTCCTCGCAGGGAAACCCTTTACCAAGCCAAGTCCTACTCACCTGTTAACTACAGATGCTTCCTTAACAGGATGGGGGGCACACCTCCAGGACCTAGCTAGATCCGGGTCATGGAACAGCAACCAGCGACAGTTGCACATCAATGTGCTCGAGATCACTGCTATTCTAAAAGCCTTGCAGACGTTCCATCATCAGCTTCAGGGATCAGTGGTCACAGTAGCGTGTGACATGACAGCAGTGTGGTACGTAAACAAACAGGGGGGCACGAAGTCCCTGGAACTTTGTTGCCTGGCCATAGACATCTGGCACTTTGCAAGGCAGCACGACATTTTCCTCCTAGTGACTCATGCGGCAGGGAAGGAGAATTCTCGTGCAGATGTACTCAGTCGCCTCACCCGAGAGCATCACGTGTTGGAGCTCTCTCCCCGGGTGTATCAAGCCTTGATCCAGCGTTGGAGCACCCCACAGATAGATTTGTTTGCCACGACCCAGAATGCAAAATGCTCCCGCTTTTGTACAAGAGTGGGCCACAACCTCAGCTCTCTGGGAGATGCATTTGCAATAGATTGGGCACCATATCTCCTCTATGCATTCCCTCCTCTCCCTCTACTGCCCAACGTGCTAGGCAAGATTCAACTCCAGGGAGCAAATCTTATTCTCATAGCACCTTTTTGGCCACGCCAGATTTGGTTTCATGACCTCCAGCATCTTGCCAACACATCCCTCCCATTAGCAAGGATACAGGACCTGTTGTCCTTGGACGATGGGAAGATTCTGCACCCAGAAATCAACCGCCTCAATCTCCAAGCATGGAGGATTCAGGCTTGGTAGACGCTAGTTCTTTGCCAGACAAATTGGCGATCATTCTCCAAAATGACATTAAGCCTTCCACTAGGTCTTATGAATCCAAGTGGAAGCATTTTTCAGTATGGTTAAAGGACAAGTCCCTCCCTCCCACTCAATTGTCTGTGCAATCAGTTACAGTATTTATTAGAACTTGCAGAGAAGGGTTTGTCTCACTCTTCTTTGAAGGTTCACCTCTCTGCCATTTCTAAACGGGTTACTCTTCAAGGGTCGCAGTCCTTGTTTGCTCACCCCATGGTCAAATTCTCAAGGGTATTATGAATGTCTTTCCGCCCCATACTGTTCCTATTTCGCAATGGGACCTTAGCCTGGTTTTAGAGCATTTGACAGGACATTCCTATGAGCCTCCAGAGCAAGCAGATTTATGGCATGTTACTTTAAAGACTTCTTTTCTGGTCGCTATTACTTCTCTCAGACGAGTGAGTGAAATTGCAGCCATTCATATTAAGGAACCGTATTTGCAGATTTTCCGACAGGTTGGAGATTGATATGCATCCCTCCTTCATACCTAAGACAGTGTCCTGTTTTCACTTAGCCCCCAAAATTGTTCTCCCAGTTTTTTGCCCCCCACCTCATGTTAATGAGAGCATAGCTATTGTGCACACTCTTGACTTTAAGAGAGTGGTCTTAACGTATCTGGATAGGACTCGGGACTGTAGGTGTTCCGATAGTTTATTTGTCTCCCCCTTGTGCATAAGCTGGGCCAAAAAGTGTCCTCCCAGACCATTTCCAAGTGGTTGGTTAAAGTCATTTCCCTGGCTTATCAACACAAGGGGCTTGACCCACCGCCCAATTTGAGGGCGCATTCACTTAGACCGATGGGAGCATCTACTGCGGCTTTCGCTAACATCTCACCGCAGATTTGTAGGGCAGCTACCTGGAGCTCCCCCCATACTTTCATTAGGCAGCATACTCTGCATCTGGCCTCTCAGTCGCATACTGAGCTGGGTCAATCTGTACTTGCCTCAGTTTTCAAACTGATTATTTCCCAGAGTTTTGTTATTGTCTTTGTTACGTATGTGTACTGCCTGGCGTTACACTTACCTGTTCTCGTGTACAATAAACACATTTCTTTGTTAATTCCTAATTATCATTTTTATCTTTTTATGAGAGAAAATTCCCCCACTGCCTGAGATAGGCTTGCTACTGTCCCATTTGGGAGAATGTGAGGAGCCACTTGAAGAACAGGTTGTTACCTTTTAAACAAGGTTCTTCGAGATGGCTCCAAACATTCTCACAAATGCCACCCCTTCTAGCCCTGCATGGAATTTTCTTCCTGCACTCTCAGGGTTGGAAAGAACTGTTGGGTTTAGGCGGGAAAGTACCTTATATAGCGTGGGGGCGCGTGAACGTCACGTTTTTTTAAACTAGTGAGCTTGGTAACTGCGGTAAGAGAAGGGCGCGGAAGCGCAAACCCATTCGTGAGAATGTTCGGTGCCATCTCGAAGAACCTTGTTCACAAGGTAGCAACCTTCTGTTTCACTCCAGCCCCCACACTGCGCGGCGCATGGAAACAGCTGAAACCGTGTAACCCGAGTTGAGCTCCCGGCCGGAGTCTCTCCTCCCGGCACAGTGACTGCAGAGCCGTGGGGCAGGCTGCTGGCGCAAAGAGGCGGCTCTCAGAGCAAAGGGAACCAGCCCGGTCGCCCAGGCAGCGACGCACCTGGGGGAGGAGCTAGAGCCGCCGCCGAGGGGAGGGCCCCAGCAGGCTGCATGAGAGGGCGGGAGGCGCTGCTGTCGCTGTGATGGGAGGCTGAAAGGGGGAATCCGTGGCCGGGAGCGGAGAGCAGACGGAGATTGTTCCGCTGGATGTAGAGCTCTGGCTCCTCCGGCTCCGCACAGGGACCTTCCCAGAGCAGCATGGAGCCTGTTACCAAGTGGAGCCCCAAGCAAGTAGTGGATTGGACCAAGGGTAAGTGAGAGAGAGAGAGTTTCGCCTTCCTGCTGCTGCCGGGCTTGTTTGCTCGTAGCTGCTCTCCGGGACTGTCCCCGTCTCCTTTGCATGCCCGGTGTTTGCTGGGGGAGAGGGGGCGGCTGTCACCCGCCTCCCCTTTCCCTCCCGCTTCCAAACTGCCCGAGTCTGATGGCTTAGGGCGCTTAGCCTCCTGTCTCCTTCCCAGCCCCCGTCTTTGCTTGGGAGCACGTTGAGCTGCCTAATGAGGCTCACGCTTTGCAATTAGCTCTCCTCAAAGCGCCCCGTAAAGTCCCAGCTGGTTACATCCCTAGCTACCAGCCACGCGTCCCTCTGGGTCGAAAATCTGGCAACTTGTGGTAAACAACCCAACAGCTTCGGACCTGTTGTTGTTCCGCCGCTTGATGGGATTTCTTCCGAAGCTGAATTATAATGCTACCTCTCTTTCCATTTGTACTTTCATTCGCGCAGACTCTCCTCCGGCTTGTTGCCACCGCATGTTTCCTTGTAGGGTACAAGGTTGTAGGGTACCCTTGTAGGGTACAAGGAAACATGCGGTGGCAACAAGCCGGAGGAGAGTCTGCGCTAATGAAAGTACAAATGGAAAGAGAGGGGCTGCAGTTTGGTGGTATTAGAAGAGCCCTGGAATGAGCTTGATGCAGAACAATGTAGTACTTTCGAATAAGTATCTAAAGAGCGAATTGCCCATTGTACTTTGACTCCCCAGTTCCCTCAAGAGAGTCGATACAGTAACAAACCGGACAACTACAAGGGGATAGTGACATCCACAGGCTGACTAAGTGGAGTCACTATTCTGGCTAATATGATTTTCATTATACTTTTGCATGTCTTTGTCGGGGAATTATAGTTAAGTCGTAAAATGGATCACGCAGGCAAAAAATTGGGAGCTGCTGTCTGAAGAGTTGCCAGTACTGGAAATGCTGTTCTGGTGTGTGTGCTATTTTGGCACCATTTGTTTTAGGATTCCCAGTATCCTGTTGGAAATCTGGCAGTTTGCTGTGAGATTTCTCATGTACAGGGACTTACATGAATTTAGTCTCCTGGCTCAATAGTTGAGGAAAATAGCTCAATAAAAACGTTTTGTTTCAGTGGAGGGTGAATTTTTGACCTGGATAATTTTAAAGTCAGGTTGAGACTACTAGCCTGCTAGTACTTTGTTCTCTGTGTGTGTGTGTTAAAAAAGTGGACTTTATCATGGGTTAAGTTCTTTTCCCTGGTAATTATACTGGCTGGTCTACATGCATAGTAAATGCTGTCTAGAATGCATAATTATAATAATTATTAATAATCACTTAAATAATGTTCAAGTCACCTTACAAAACATTTTCACTCTGATTCTGCAAAGCTTTGTTAGGTAGGCCAATGAATAACTTTTTTTCCCCCTTTTCTGAAAAACTTAAATCCACTTTTGTAAACAACCATTATTAACTCCCTTTACCCATGGGAAGATGAAGGGTTTGTTTACATGAACAGTTACTCTGACTTAATCATTCTTTAACTTCTGTTTGATGGGGTGGGGGGAGGTTTGCACCCTGTGTTTCTGTGAAGTTCATGGCCAAACTCCCATTTACTTTAATGGTGGAGGATTGCACCCACAGCATTAAAAGCAGTGTATGGATGTTATCCCTGGGGGCGTGTACTCCCAAATTAAAGGAGTACAGGGACGGCCCCTGGTATGTGTGACATGGCGCGCCTGTGGGCAGCTCATGAGTTCTGCTCTGGCCCCATGGGTGGGCTGGAGGAGGCCAGGGTGCAGGGCACCCCCGCATCATGGGGGGGTCCCCATCTCTCACCTGCCTCTGTCTGCTAGTAGTGCTGCAGCAGCAGGAAATTGATGCGACTGGGAGATAAAGCTGTTTGTAAACAAACACCTCCCCTTGTGAGTGATCAGAAGGCTGTTGCTTTGTAAAGAAGGTTCTTCGAGATGGCACTAATCATTCTCACAACTGGGTTGTGCATGCTCACCATATTCAAATAATAGACCACATGATGGTCTCGAGCTCCTCTTATTTTAAGAGCACTCTCCCCTTCAGCATGACAGTACCTTCCAAACCTTTCTAGGAGTATAAGAAAAAAAATCCATGTGGGGCTGGAAGTGTGGGTGTTGTGAGAATGTTTGGAACCATCTCAAAGAACCTTGTTTACAAGGTAGCAACCTTCTGTTCTTCTTTGAGTGGCTCTTCACAGGCTGTTTTTACACAACTTTGCGGACTGGGGGGGATCTGTGGGGGTGCCGGTGTGTGGACGGGGCGTGCACATGGCCGCACACGCATCCCCACTCACCCCCGAACTCATCAGCACCCACGGAGCAACCGCTGTTTTCCCCGGTTGCTCCATGGGTGTTAGGCAGACACGAGCACGCACCCCCACTCACTGCTCACGCACATCACATCGTTCACACGAGGCTCCCCCACCCATGAACATGCAGATTTCTGTGGGAGAAGCCTGTGTAAAAGGGCCACATTCTCACAACTGTCTTACTTATACTATCTTGGGTAGGAATTTAGGATGTAAAACAGTATCTATTCTACCTTGGAAAATCTGCAAATAGGGTTCGGAGATTATTTATTTATTTATTTAATAATTTATACCCCGCTCCTTTACGGCAGCTTGGGACAGCTCACAACACATTCTAAAATAAGTTAAAGCAATACACAAAAGGGTTACTAAAACGTTAAAAACAAAGAGTAAAAGAGGTAAAAGACCACTGGCAAACACCCCCCCCTTACTCCTCCTCCCCCCCAGGCCCAGACAAACAGCCAGGTCTTACAGGCCCGATGAAAGGCCAACAGGCTGGGAACTAGGCGAGCTTCCTCTGGGAGGGAGTTCCATAGTCACGGTGTGACCACCAAGAACACCATCTCCATTGTGGCCCCCTGGTTCACCTGGGGGACCTCAAAGAAGGTGCCCCCAGTAGTTTGAAGACGTCACTCCAGGGCCTGGGGAGTGAGGTGGTCTCTCAGGTAGGAGGGGCCCAGACTGTAGGGCTTTAAAGGTCAAAACCAGCACCTTGAATCAGGTCCGGAACACTATAGGCGGCCAGTGCAGAGGCCGGAGCACTGGTGTAATGTGCTCCCTATGACCCATCCCCAAGGGCAGCCCCACATAGAACGTGTTACAGTAATGTAGCCTTGAGGTGATGAATGCATGGATGAGGGTGGCCAGGTTGGAGTTTGAGACATATGGCTGGATCCTACGCATAAGATGTAATTGGCGAAAGGCTCCCTTTGCTACTGCCTCCACCTGACAATCCAGGTAGAGGCCAGGGTCCAACAAGACCCCCAAACTCTGCACCTGCAGGGCCGACGGGGGGCGGATCTCCTCCACAAGGGGGGCCATTGTCTCAGCTGCCCTACCCACCAACATCACCGCCATCTTATTGAGGTTCTGCTTCAGTCTGCTCAGCCTCATCCAGTCACTCACTGCTAACAGGCACTGGAAAAGCACCGAGACTGCAGGACCTGGGTTTGTTGAAAAAAGAGGTAAATCTGAGTGTCATCAGCATACTGGTGGCAGCGCACACCAAACCACCTCACAACCTCACTCAGGGGTTGCATATAGATGTTAAATAACAGTGGAGACAGAATCAAACCTTGCGGTACACCACAAACAAGGTCCCAGGGGCTGTATGTTTCTTCCCCCAGCACCACCCGCTGGCTTCTCCCCAAGAGGAATGATCGGAAACATCCTAAAACAGTCCTGTCCCATTTCCCCCCCTCCCNCCCAAGAGGAATGATTGGAACCATCCTAAGACAGTCCCACCCACCCACCCCAGGGTCCACAACAGTCTCAAAAGCAGCGCATGATCCACCGTTTCAAACGCTGCCAAGAGATCCAGTAGGACCAAAAGGGTTGAATGTGCTAGATCCATCTCTCGGCGGAGGTAGTCTACCAAGGCCACCAACGCAGTATCCGTGCTATATCTTGGATGAAAATCTGATTGAAAAGGGTCCAGAAAGCCGATGCGATCCAGTTGGCATGGACCTGCTGGGCCACCACCCGTTCAATAACCTTCCCTAAAAAGGGGAGGTTAGAGACAGGCCAGTAGCTAGCGAGCGAGTCAACATTCAATGATGGTTTTTTAAGCAGGGACCGCACCACCGCCTCCTTGAGGCAGTCTGGCTGCCTCAAGCTATCATGGCTGCTATTTCACTAACTCTTCTTAATGTAGTTATTGCTAACAGCAATACTGTCTTTGAACCCCCACCCCATAACCAGTTAATTTGCACCCCCATATAATCAATTCATGCTGCCCCTGGGGTGCAAATGAAATGATTATGGGTGGGGGGCAGCATGAATTGATTATATGGGGGGTAGGGGCACAAATGAACTGGTTCTGGGGTGGGGGTAGCGTGAATTTATTATGGGGGCACAACTGAACTGGTTATATATATGTCTCTCTTCATGGCATAATGCGTTTAATAGGCTGGCTGCATTTTGGGTGTCTTGTGTGTTTGATAGCAGCGCCTAGGCCTGTTGGCGGGACACGGGGGGCCCCATCTTGACTTCTTGACCAGGGACCCATTCCACCCTAGCTACGCCCTTGCTATTGAGTGCAGCCACCAGGCTCACTGGTTGCAGCTTGAACCACGAACACTAGCCCCCTGGCTGGCCCCTCCCCAACTCGGGCCATAGCACGGCAGGCCAGGTGAGGCCTCTCCCTCTCCAGCAAAGCAAGAATTTAAGAAACAGTAGCCAGACAGAGAGCTAACCAGCAGCAGCTCAGCCGGTAAGGCCCCTGTGTGTATTCCAGCCCTGCCTCCCAGCCCTTCTCTTTGCAAGCTCAAGGGAGTCAGCGACTCCCTCCGGTTCAGGCAGGCAGGGGAGAACCAGCCACCTGACCCATTGCCAGTTTGCCACCTTCAGGCTTCATCTGCTCTTGAGGGGAAGAATTTAAGGGGATCTGTTCCATGGAGCTCTGTAGTGTGAGGTCTGTCTGTTTAATGACACTGCCACTAAAATGCCCTGCTGTATCTGAGGGTCATCACCAAGGAAACCCCACCCCCTCCCTGTGTTGAGCGGTTGCCTTCTCCTCTCCTAATGCCTTCTGCCCTCAGCCCTGTAGGCAGCCTGCAGGTCTCCATCCTATCCTTTGTGATTATTCTCCCCTGTCTAGGAGTCAGCCCTTCTTCCCCACTGACTTCAGGCAAGTTCCTTCCCCTCTCTGTGCCTCAGTTTCCCACCCACCCTTGGTCTCCCTTGTCTTTTGGATCTGGCTGGTGGATCCAGCATCAAGTCCCTATCTTTACACACTGAAATGGGCTGAAGAGGGGATGGGAGTAGAGATGAGGGCATGCATTTGAGTATAGGGGTGGGGGATGGATCCATGGCATAGATCCATTTAATCTGGACTCTCCCGTTCCTTGGTTGTGTTATCCCCAGTGTTCTTACGTGCAATGTTGTTCAAATGTTTCTCATGGTGACACAAGTGTGTTATCCTCCAGTGTTTTTATGGGCTGATAAGGCCTGTTTGCAGGTATGAGGGGAAATCATTCAAATTATGTAAACTATGCAAATTAGGCCCCACACCAAGACTTTGCACATCTCCCCACAAACTCCAGGGCCAGCCCTGGGCTTACCCAAAGGGATAGGTGATCCTGTCAATTTAGGAAAGGGTGTAAATGATGTGTGTGAAGGCACCTAATAGCAGATGTAGCCTCCTTCTGGATAATTACTCTGCAAAGTGTGACTGTGATTAAAACACACCCCTTTCTCTCTCTTTTTATATCTGCCAGTTTCCCATCCTGTTTTGAGACTTCATCTTATACCGTACAAGATGTATCTGATAGAAAGCTGTGGAAAGCCTCTGTTTAGCTGTTGCAGTGGGTAGGGGTCTGCAAACGATTCTTAAAGCTTAACAAATGGGTTAATTTTATTTCTTTTTTGAGGGGTAGAAAGTAAGGGTTGTATGGCTGGAATCTGCATTGGCAGCCATACCTCTGTAATCCTGTTGGGATGTACAATGCTGCATTTGGGAAAGAGAACTTTACAAAAAACAGGCATTTTACATTTCAAAATCTGGCACCTTAAGTATGTCTTATTTTATTGGTTATCTTAGAGATGAGAAACCCGTTATCACATCATAAGATGTTCTCGGTAGCTACCACTGTACCTTTTTAGTATATAAAACAGAGAGAGAATTGTGGTTAAGAACTGGTTGAGGGCTTCAAACCTTGCATGGTAATTTTGTATCTCTTCTTTTGAGCTTAGATTATATTAATTTTCTACATTTGTTGGGAAGGAATTAGTTTGCTTAAGATGGGTTTTTTTGGCTTAAAGTTATGATTTCCTTGTGAAGAGAAGATTTCTTGTTGACCAAAAGTGGCCAGTGAGTGGGAGCTGTTGATTTGGTGTCCTGAGACCATAATAGTGACAGCATTGCATAACTGTAGGTCCATATTTGTCAATTTCCTCTAAAGATTGAGGAATATTTGGAAACTACATGAGTCTTAATACAGGATGACATGAATAATTCTAGTATTAGCACATACAAGAGAGCCCATAGCATCAATGACTGCAAAGCATCCAAGCAACATTTTGTGTAAGAATATGTTAGAGTTATGATTTCATGCCTAACTTCCATGGAAAGGTCTGTTTCTGTCACTGGAATATTGACTTCATTGCTTATTTGAAATGTGCATTGTCTTGACACACAAAATATTTACATGACAGATTATTTTCCTTTTTTACAAGTTTATCTTCTGCACTGAAAGTTTACTTGCCTTACCTAATAAAGTCCAAACCAGCTGATCATTCAGACACACCTTTACTGCATGCCTTAAATATACTTGGGTTTGTTTTCTTGCATAATTTGTTTTAGCAAGTTTGTTCCTTCACCAGGTGATCTCTTCCTTCAGTACTCACTTAAGGAGTCTTCCCAAAATAATAAAGGCCTGGCTACAACATGTTATTTAAGAGGAACATAAGTAGTTTTGTACTGGGTCAGACCAATGGTCCATTGAGCCCAGCACCTGTCTCCAGTCTTGTTTTTGGATGTTTGATACATGTTTTGAAATTAAAGGCTCCATATTTGTGTCAATAAATTAAAGGCTGTCATTGATTTTAATTTTCATAGTGAGTCTGAGCTCTGTTAGTGGGTGAAAACAGACATGACACTAACTCCACTAACATTTCTTATACATGTTGTAGGGTTGCATAGGGCACCAATACAGTCCTGCAACATGCATAAGAAATGTTAAAACGATGTTAAAATAGAGTTAGCATCATGTCTGTTTTCATCCAGTGTTGTATCAGAAGACTTTTGGTACCAGAGAATGCATGATGAGTGTATTAAGGAAATAGACTGAAAAAACCCTGCTCTTATTATGGGCACATGTTAATCTTTTTTGTTGTGTTTGAACAGCTTGTAGATTGCTAGATAATCATGTTGGCAGAATTGTTTCATTTTAAATCCAAAACCTAGAACAGTCTGCCTTTTTGGTTCAGCACTGTCAGATTTTTATTTATGACAAAAGAGCAATATTTTAAATTTTATCCGGCCATACTATTTATAGCCTGCAAGAAGCAGCTTTTTACGACTAATGTTTAATTATAGCCATAAAGTGTCCATAGCATTTGTTTGACTGTATGTGTGGCTCTTAGCAACAATATAAAATAGTCTTCAAGACAGCAGAGGAGAACACACTAAAAAAAACTGCTTGTCTTATTTGTTTTCACTACTTGTACTCAAACTGTGATCTGTAAGGTGTGCGTCCTGCCAAACAGCTGCGAAGGGGGATGTCACACACCATAGAGATATTGATGTGTTGACACACAAGGATCAAAAAGTTATAGAAAGCATACAGACCAAAAGAAAGAAATGTTCAAGTTGGACTAAGTCCATTCCAAAGCTCAGCTCCGGAAACTTGCAAGAGATGCTTCCTTTATCTCACCAAATCATCATCTGCTTCCAGCTCTTATGGATCTGCCAAAGTTCAGAACCTCTGGAAATCCTTTCGCTTCTGAAAACAAAGCAACCAAGACAACCAGAATAGCTAATTAAAAATGGAGGCTGGGTTGCTTTCTAAGCAAAATTGTTTTTTTTTAAAAAACAAAAAAACAAAAACCCTAATATTGGGGTATGTTTTTATATTGGTGTGTATTTGAGAGACGTTCTCTGAAGAAGCAATAATACTGGTTATGTAAAAGTTGTTTGTGTAATTAAAGCCTGTATTAAAATTCAGTATAAACATGTCCAGACTACACAGAGTATACGTGTTCATGATTTTATTGTTGGTAATCATTTTGGTAAATGGTCTATATCGGCCAGTATAATCAGTGCCATTTCACTCTTTTTTTAGATTAGATGAATAAATGTGTTTTAAAAATCATAGTAAAAATGTTCTGAATAGGCTTTATTCTATGGACCTTTTCTTGAAAACACTGAACACGTAGTTTTGGAAGTCATAAGGTCTTGTTTACATGACTGTTACTCATAAAAGTAGAAGGTATTGCCTGTAGCCTCTTTGCTGACTTGCATATTCTACTGTGCACTACTTTGAATTTTGGTGCTGTTCATTGTTGGGACTTGAATGCAACCCACAGAGGATTGTTGGATGTTATCTTTATTTCTAGGAGACTGCTCACCACCAGGAGCGTTCTCATGTATCTTAACACCAGAGGAACTACCTCCAAGGGTAAAAGTGCCTTCTCTCATCATGCCCCACAAGTAGCCTTGTTATGACCTCTCACTTTGAACAGGGTAGGAACTGTGTGGCAACCTTCTGAAAACAATACTAAGAGCATAACCAGCTAAAATAGTTAGAAAATGGCAGAAAACGGCTGATGTGATTTCTTGGACAAGAAACCTTATTTCCATGAGGCATGTGAAGAATCACAGTGTGTTTTGTGTCCTGTCTCCTCTCCTTGTGTGCCTGCTTCATTTCCACCCCCTTCCCCTGAGCTCACTCTTTTAATACTTGGGGGTAGGAACTTGAAAGGGGCCAGATAAAAACTAGCCGCAGGCTACACTTGGCCCCTTGGCCCTGAGGTTCCCCAGTCCATTCTAGATGGCGATCACAGAGTGGAAAGAAGCCTATTAAGTCTCAATTTGTTTATATCAGCACAACTATGAGATCAGTGAGAAAAGGTGTAGTTTATTAAACTTGGAATAGATGGTCAAGGTTAGGTACCTCAGATGTGATCCTCTCTTCAGTATGGGTGCCAGCTCAGTTCCTGACGTGAATAGGACTTGCACTGGTGTTAAGGTGTAGAGTTTCTTGCTGTCCATGAGTTAAGGTTTGTCTCAACCAGCTGCACTGAGATAGTTGAAGTATACACTAGAGGCTGTATGGTCTCTACTGGGCAAAAGTGGTCGCTCAGTCTGGGCTAGGTTCCAGTTGTAGAGTCTAGAATGCAGTTGGAATCTAGCCCCGACCGATGCTGCCAATGGCATTCTGTCCAGTAGGAACAATTCCATAATGTTTCTTAAGAAATAATATAGGGATGGTGTTGGTAAATGTAGCTTTAGGACCTTTTCCTTCCACTGTTCATTTTAAAAAGTAAGTTGCTAATTGTGGTTGTCAGTGGAACATATCTGCTTTCCTCCTCATAGTAAGGTTCTAATTGTAGTTGTTAATATAACCATATTTTGGTGCAATTTCAGCTTTGAATCTGCATTCCAGAAAATTCTGTACTTGAGTTGGATACTTCAAGACCTGTGTTTACTGCATTTTCCCAATTGGCATCAATGGGAAATGCATCTCTTATGATATGGATTTTGTGGCATTACAATGCTAGATTCAAATAATTCAGGACTAGCTATTTCATTCACTTGTTGGCATTTCAGGGTTAGTTATTTCGTGCATTGATGTATGTCAGTGACTCTTTCCCCCCTTTCTTTTTCTAGTGTAGCAGAAGCTAGTGCACTCTGTTTTCTAAGCCAACACAGTTGTGCTGGGCAGCTGTTTCATAAGCAAATGCACGCTCTGCTTTTTCTGTTGCTAGTTAGTAACAGCTCCTTATTAGAGACCCATGACTCTGTTTACAGTTCTCTGAGTTTCTCACCTAACCTGTAAAATTGGGGTAAGGTCAGCCCCATAGCAGTTGTTTATAGCATTAAGTTGCAAAGCGTATCTGGATAAGAGAAACAGCAATGCCACATGGGCACCAGATTTGTCTTTCAGTTTGTGCTTTCCATAATGCTCACTTGAGAGTACTTACTAGTGTTGCTAGGTTCCAAGTAACTTAAGAACAATTGTGTAGATGTCATTACATTCTTTCTTTGCAACTTTCTCTGTTCTTCGGCACTGAAAGTAACATAATTCTGCTCCAGAAGAATTTCCCTTTTTCTTAGTGTGTTAAAAATATATTTAAAGCACTTTTGCGTCGTAAGCCAGGAAACGTCTTTGAATGGATACTCTTTTTAACCCATCTATTGAAATTCTGAATAGGGCTAGCCAACAAATGCCTTGTTAATAAAAATATTCAGTTGCTCTCTTATCTTTGAATTGAAACAAGTAATTGTGTATTTAAAGTAAACTGCAAAACTAGTTTTGATCACTATTTTTTCCTTTTAATTCATTAACCTTCAGTACTGAAGACAACTATGCAAGAAACAAAAAAAATAAAAGTAGAGGAGCTGCTCTCAATGTCACTGTTCACTGTCTCTAGTTCATAGCTTTACATTTTCGCTGTGTGCTGCAGTTAGTTTCTGACTTGCTCAGGAGTTCAGTGAATGGGGGTTTTATGCAACAGTGTACACAGTTGACTCTGCTAGTTTGCTTTGACAGCAAATGACTGGCCCTACTCTTAAAACAGGATGAGAGGTCTGAAGGCAAAAATACTGTTGGGCTACTGTTAAAACAAAATGTTAACTTTCTTATAAAACTAATTGTACCTATAGAGATTTCTTTTCTTCTTTAAAGAGAGACTTGGTTGCAAGTACTGCCTAGGAATAAGAGTCCTCAGGGGTGACAACCAAATTTGTGTGGCTTCAGGATCTGAATGTGTATCCTCATTCCTAACCTACTGTTGTTTTTTTACTAGTGGAGAGAAACTGCTTCAAAAATGCTAAGAGAAGAAACCAGGATTGGCAAATCATCTTGAGTCATGCTTTTCCACAGGAAAAACTTTTCAGTAACAGGAAATCTTCCTATATCCATGACAGGCTGCAGTAGGGGAAGCCCTGTAATTTCTGATGACATTAAAAAACACCCCTACACACACACAAACCTTGGCAGTTTCATGTCTTCCTTTGTGCTTTCAGCTTTATTAAGTCATAGAATAGAAGAAAGCTGGTAACCTCTAGTATGTAAAGCTCCATGGGGTAGGTTCCATGTTTTCTTACACTTAATCCCAGTCATCTTGTATTGTGAGAAGTGTGGGAAACCAGTTAGGATGTGTCCTGTAGGACATGCCTGTTCACGTCACAGACTTGGCTGAGCACAGAGTGAAAGAGGTCAACTTGAAGGCTCTTCTACAGCTGACACTCACGTGAATTGCAATTAGGAGACAGATGTAGGAAGAGAGTGACCGAGTCTGGTTATATGCAGGACTTCTACATTCCCGTGTGTACTTTCCAAAACACCAGACACCCCAAGGACTTGTGTGTTTGCAGATAAGCTGTTCACAGAACAGTGATCAATAATTGGTGATCTGAACTCTAGAGAAGTCCAGGAAATATGTTGGTTAACCTTTATACTCCTGTCTTATCCCATTGGCCATTACATGACCACTCATTTTGTCTTTTGGATCTCTCCATCTTTCATTGAAATAGAATTTACATAGAGAGGGAGAGTTCACAAACTTGGATGTACTAGTTAGCAGTGAACCTGTTAACAGGTCTAATTGGTAATTGCATCTACTACTAAATTATGTTTCTGAGAGTCACTTAGCTCTATACTGGGTATGTTGGAATATTACAATTATACACCATGCATGATTTTGGCTTAAAACTAAATAAATTCTGTCTGTCACCAAACACTGGTATGTGAATGTTTCTGTAAATTGATGTAATTCATGCTTCAAACATCCCCTCATGGTTGCACCTTTTTAGCATCAGTGAGGTGATGTTGGAATTGGTGATTTCTACAGTTTTGTCAGGGCTCTGCAGAGTGAATGTTCTTAGATCAGGGGTGGGAAAACTTTCCCCTTCCAGGTGCCACTCTGAAAACTAGTACAAGGTCTGAGGGCTGCATGGAAGTTGGGACAGGGGGTGCTTAACAGGGGGTGGGTTTAGAAAGAGAATGCCCCGCTCCTGGCAAATCGTGGGAGAGGGCTCTTCGTCACGACCCCCTTTGGAGGAAGAGATGGGTGGGGCATGTGGGGCAGACCCCTGCTATATTGGCATGGCTTAGGTATGGGGTCAATCACCTGGCCAGCGGGTTCAGTGCTGAGGGGGAGGTCCTCTGGGTGGGGACCGTCTCAGTGCTTAATTTAAACTCTGGCACACCCCCCCCATACCATTCTCTTGGCCAGGTGGAGCACCCACCCTCCCCTGCTTTGCTGTGGGTGCATGCTGGTCGCCTGTCGGGGAGGAATTTTTTACAGGGACATCTGATTGACACTGCTGCCCCTGTTTTTTCCACCTTCCCCACAGCATAGCTAATCTGGTCTGGCCTTATTATGGGGGACAGGGGTGTCGTGTTTTACAAACTGTCGTGCTCATGGCAGTGGTCCGGTCCGGAGTTAGGGGTGGTGTTAGCATAACAATGGATAATGGGCCGCCCCTTTAAAGGGGTGAGGACAAGGGGCAGGGTATTTCTGTTTTGAGTGGCTGAAAAGCCTGCCCCTGTCCCAGGGAGGTAGGGGGACATCACAAGTCTTAAACCAGTAAGGGGTGGGCTGGCAAGAGCAGTGGCCCCCATGTCCTTGCTCGGCAGGTCTCCGCAGGGAGCCACTCCACCCCCTCCCCTTACCAAAGGTGGGATTGAAGGGGAAGCTTGCGATAAGGGGAGGCGGGCTACTTAGGTATGAACAAGCCAGGCAATGGGTGGCACCTGACTAGGTAACTGGCCGCCCTCCTAACCTGGCTGGAAAATATTTGACCAAATCCATTGGGAGGGGTGCCCCCCCCCTTTCTCATATCACATAGTTTTATCAAGTTAATAAAGAGTGCGACCTGCTTAATCCCATTCCTTGTCCACCTGTCTTCTTCCGGGGTTCGGTGACAAGGATTCCAGATTGTAGAACAGTGCCCTAGATTTGTCTCCTATACTTGTGTCCATGCTTCATTTCCACTCCCTTCCCCTGAGCTCAGTCTTTCAATACTTGGGGGTAGGAACTGGAAAAGGGCCAAATAAAAACTAGCCGCAGACCACATTTGGACCCTGAAGTTCCCCAATCCATTCTAGATGGTGATGACAGAATCGGTGGAAATAAGCCTGTTAAGTCTCGATTTGTTTATATCAGCAAGTCTTATGAGGTCAGTGGGAAAAAATATAAGTGGGTTGATGCATGTGCCCATAATAACACATCCTTGCTCTCTTGGTCTTTCTCATATTTGAGACACTGGAGGATAGAGTGCAAGAGATACTTCTTTAAACTACTCGGAGATCATACATACCTTTCTGTCCAACGGTGATGATAAGAAACCACTTCCTGGGAGGGGGAGAGCTTCCATCAGTGATGCCATCTCCCTCCCTTCAATGGCATATAGCTTTATAGATCGGTTATCCCTTGTACACTGGTGAATTTTGTATTCCTTGTCATGCCAATAAAGTATAATTGAATGGAACTGTTCCTTTTACACAATTTTTATTGACAGAGTTGTAACCCATTAACATTAGTGAGATGTTAATTTTAGAGAGAGAAATTATTATGCATTATCTTTCTAGAAGGTTTCCCACCCTTGTTGTTTGTATTTTTATGCAATTTTGATAGCCAAAACTGCTATTAAATCATGGTCGTTTATATTCTAAAGAGTTTTTAGTAGTATATTTTGATTTGCTGTCTTCTTCCTGCCTCACTCCAAGAACCTGTTCTCTTGCTTTCCACAAACATTTCCCCATATGATTCATCTCCTAAACAAGATGAGGATGACTCCTGTTGCAGTGGTTTGCACCCACCCCATTTTAGGGGAAGGCCAGGTGCATTCAGCAGATTTATTATTATTATTATTATTATTGTGTTTTGCTATTGTATCTTGTTTAACGCAAGCTTTGGGTAATGTTCAGGGCACAGACTGAAAGAATAAATAAGATGTGAATGACTATGCTGCATGCAAGCTAGTTAATATAGCAGAAAAATCATACTGTATGTAATAAAAGCATACCAATTAATTTTACTACTATGTTACAAAACCAAACTTAAAGCCCATGGAGATTGGAATTTGAAATAATAAACATGGAAAATATTTTTCCAGATAATTAACAATTCTGCATCTATTTTCCACCAACTTCGTATTACTTGAGCTTTATGAAACATTAGTTTGAAAGCTTGTTGTCATATTGCCAGAAAAGAGGGACTCTGTTGGAATTATGCACCAGAGCAGATAACTTACCATTGTTTGATTTGTAGTGTCCTCCGTCAAATGTGTATGCTTTGTAACTGGGAACTATAGGCTTCCCTATAAGACTCACTTACTGCCCCCAAAGGAGGAGTGCTAAAAGGAACTAGTACAGACATGCCCTGAGAATGTGAACTAGAAACAATACACTCAGACACCTTTTGGCAGACAAACTGGGGGGAAAGCAAGAACCCAATAAAAGGCACAGACATGGACTCTGACATATGAAATGCTTTCCCAAAATCATTACATTAAACAGCAGATGTTAAGATTAGCTTTCCAAAGAGCAGTTGTTTGCAGTAAATGATCAGCAAAATATCCAAAATTCAGCCATTGGAATGCCTAATAAATTTGATTTACAAAATAAATAACTTTATTCCAAAGCAGCTGTAGTCTTTTAAGAGTACAAGTATTAAGAGTACAAATTCCTATGCCACTAAGTTCCTAGACAGTAAATTCAAACCCTAGAACATTAAAACAATAAAGCCACTAAGTGTCAATACTTCCAAAAAAATTCTTGAAGTATAAAACGGAATAAAGGTTTTGGGAAGGAAGAAGAGTTTTTAAAAAAGCACAATGAATTTCTCTAGTCTCTTGGGCTCCTTTACACACACAAGTGTTACTTGTAATGACTTCAAATCTGAACCACAATGAAAACTGTGTTCCATGCAAACATGGGTGCGACATCATTTTTGAACCATAGATAGCGTGCCTTTTTAAATGTGTTGAATGCCCACCCCTTTTTAAATATAACACACCTTTTTAATGTCCTCCCTCATTTTATTTTTAAAGGACATTTTATATTTTAATTAGCTGTTTTAAATTTCTCCTAATTACACTTCTAGCCCATGATCTTATCCAGAAATAAACATTGTGGAAAGATTTAACAAGGTTCTTCTGTACCAAAAAAGACGACTTTGAAAATTTCAATTTTCTGCTAGCCCAGTAGATACAAAAATGTTGCTCGTGTGACCCCATATTTGAAACTTAAATATAATTCTGTGAACCCTCCACCACAGCAGCAATAAATGCATGCAGATTGTATTAAATATCAATCAGGATCATGTCCTACTCTCTTTTCCCCAAGCCACAGATGGAGTCACAACTTGCTCTTTGGGAACCTCTGCATTAATCTGTGCAACATTTTGTGATTGCAGAAGTGCAGCTTCCTGGCTCTGCATCTGCATCGGAGAGAGATTGCAGGCATGTTAGTTCCCTAAGTGAATAGTACTGGTGCTAGAACTTATCAGAGGTGTGTGCCCTACCCATAACCTGCTAATGTTTGGGAAGGTTTGTGGCCCTTGTTGTGAAAGGAACTGCTGATAATGGAGAGGATGTAGGAAGGTCTTTTGACCCTACAGACTTTGAAATGTGGTGACCTACTAGTGAAGTCCTATCAAATTATTTAACGAATAGGCGAAACTTTCTGATACTGCCATACACTTTCTCTGTTTCTGTGCTTATTTATGCTTTTTTATTATTATTATTTATTTAATAAGCATTTGTATAGTGCAAGCTGTGTACCTGGCACTTTACAGAACAATAAGAAAGACATGGTCCCTGCCTACAGCTTACAATCTAATAGACACGGAGGGGGAAGACAAGGAGAGGGGACACAGGGAGAGACCTTCCTTTTGAGGCCCACTCTGTGCGCTTATACTCCCCTCTACATCTTCGGGTTGCTGTCATTTACCGCCCCCCGGGCTCCCGCTCCTCTTTCCTCCCTGACTTCGAATCCTGGCTCACCTTCTTCCTCTCCGATGACATCCGCACTCTCATTCTTGGTGACTTCAACATCCACGTTGACACGCCTTCCACCCCCTCTATCTCCCGCTTTCTCTCTCTGACCTCCTCCTTTGATCTCCAACTCTGGAC
>QEPC01000281.1:590738-628049 GCA_003113815.1 Sphenodon punctatus | reverse complement strand
TTTTTTTTTTTTTTTAAAGTTCCCTGCCGCCCACCAGTCCCCCCATTCTGCTGCTCTAGGCAGCTGCCTACGTCTGCCTAGTGGTAGGGACGGCCCTGACACAAAGCACAGCTTACTTGGGGCGTAAATTACCACACATTATGCGAAATAGGGTAAGTTACTTCATACTAACGTCTGTGTGGCCATGTCTTTTCTATAACCTGGGATTGGGGGTTAATTGACTCCAGGGTAGGAGTGACCACACACAATGGCCTTAAGGTGAAAACAGAAATGCGCACATGTCTTATGTATGTTGCAGGGCTGCACAAAGTGGTGTTAATGTGGAGTTAAGGTGCATGTCTCTCTTCACCCTTAATCTCTTTCCCCTTGTCCCTTTACCCAGGGCCAGGCTTAATGAAGGTTTGTCTTATTTCAAGAGAAGCTGTGTTCCATGTGAATTCCCCTTTAATAATGTTTTAATTGATGTTTAGTTGTTGTTGAGTTCCAGTGTTCCATCACAGCAGTGACTAGTATTTCCAATTGATTTTGGAGCAGAGCAATCTGCCCAAATCCACATTGGAGTCCCAGTGTGCAAAGTGTTGTAGAAACATGGGAAGATCCCTGCCTGGATCTAAAAAATAGATTTTCAGGCTGTCAAATTGCACACTGCTAACCAGATTGTGTCCTTTCCTCTGTTCTGTGCCCTTCATGAAGACTTAACAGGCATTAGCAGATCAATTGTTAACTTTGAAAAATTTCAATTTTCTGATTGGCATTTTAAACATTTGTTTTAATTTGGTTTTTTTTAATGAGACATGCTTTGATTCCCAGTTCAGATTCCCTTCAGCAAAGGAAAACCAGTGACTTACAGAGGAGAGACATTGGGTGTTAACATACGTGCAGCTGCCATCCCTGGCTGGGTCAGGTCGGGGGACAGAACCAAATATTCCCCCGGCCAGGGAAGCTCTCTTCCCATGAGCTCCGTTTTTCAGTGCTTTAGGGTAGGAACTGGAGGCCAGACCCAGGAGCTGGAAAGGGGCCATATAAAAACCTGCCACAGGCTGCATTTGGCCCCTGGGCCTGAGGTTTCTCATCCCTGGTTTAATTCAAAGTGTGTAGGGGGGGGGGGGGGGGGGGGGTGGGAATACCTATAAGAAACATGTTTGGGGATTTTTGCATGGGAGAAGGAGAGATTGGCTAAGTTTTTTAGATGTTGATCCTTTATTTTCACACAAGTGATCTTTTTTCCATGTTAATGTTTCTTTCTTCAAATTTTACCCTGCCCTTGGCAGAGGCTCGGGGTGGCTTACAGTATTAAAACACAAAAATACATTAAAATTAAAATCCCTTTTAATGAAAACCCTACCCTAACCGCTATTCGCACCTGCCAAATGCGTTGCTAAAAAGAAAGGATTTTCACTGCCTCCGGACTATGCTCAGGGTTCTGACGGACCTCTGGGGGAAGGGAGTTCCACAGCAATGGGGCAGCAACTGAGAACGCCTTTCTGCAGGCCCTTGTTGTATGAACAAGATTGACAGATGGGACCCATAAGAGCATGCTCCTGGCTGACTGCAAGGGTCACGGTGGTGCATGTTAGGAAGGCAGATATATGGGGCCCAGGCCGTTTACAGTTTTAAAGGTCAAAACCAGCACCTTGAATTGTGCCTGGAAAGCTGTAGTCCAATACGTGGTCCAAGAGGTAGGGGGAGGCACCCAGTTGAAGTCTCACCTTAGCCATGAACTCACTGGGTGAGCTTGGGCCAGTCACAGATCGCTCAGCCTAACATACCTCACAGGGTTGTTGTGAGGATTAAGAGTTCATTAGTTAGTTAGTTAATGTTACAGTTAATAAGTTAAAGAATTGTAAACCACCCTAAGACTAAGGGATAGGGTGGGATAAAAAAAATCTAAATTTAGATTTTAGATTAATGAATAATAAATAAATAAATAATAAAGCACAGGTGTAATGTGCTCACGGATGTGTCCCTAAAAGGAGGCAGGCTGCCATGTTCTGCACCAGCTGCAGCTTCTGAACATTTACCAAGGGCAGCCCCACGTAGAGCACGTTGCAGTAACCATACACTTTTAGCTTTGTGTGTTGAGACACAATCTTCCCCTTTTTGGATGACTTCAGAAATCCAAAGCTGTTCCAAGTGGCACTATTATAATATGATGGTCTTAAACTTGGTCATCTTTAAATTGTTGCATTAGAACTTTGATGGCAAAGTGCTAAAAATAGTATAGGAAGGGTGACCCCTCTCCCAGTTCTCTCATTTCAGCCTGTGATAGTGTTTCTGTGCTTCACACAAGCTTGCTCTTTCAAAATTCTGAGTTGGAAAAGTGAAACTAGTGGAGAACAGTGTGGTGCAGATTCCAATCACTTTTTTGGTCATGAGAGGGGTTCCTCTTCTCTTTTAGATCAGGTGACGATCACAGTGCTAGCCAATTTATTTCTAGGAGTGTTTATAAAAAGGCACAATAACTCCGTTTTGGAGCTGTAAGTGTTGTTTTACACTTGCCCACATGCTGTTTATTGGGTGCTGTCGCCGGCCCTGCTCAGATCCTTCACAGGGCTTCAAGCGTGTCAGTTTCACCTGCCGGGGAGTTTGCTTTACAACCAAAGCAGTGCCATTGAAACAGGGCCGGGACCTGACGTAAGTATTTCCAGGATGTGCAGCCCTAAGAACCCAATCCCACACGGAATCTTTCTTTCCAGTGTCCTTTTATTTACAAGTAGAGTCCACCACCAAGCATATCTTTCAGCTATACAGTCTGAGCAGGTTACCTTTTCAGGAGGCCCCCTGGTCTGGTACAATCCCTCCAGTCCAGGTTCTTTAGAGTCCTTCCAGCTTGGACCCATGTTTATGCTCATCCACAAGCTGCCAGAGCTCCCACAACTAGCTCTCCTCTCCATCCTCCCCCTGGTAGGTAGACTTGTTCACAGTTCCCTCTGGAAAAGTTTGGTCTCGTGCTCAATCTGCCACTCCACTCCCAGAGCTCCTGCTCTGCATTGTATCTGGTTCTCTCCCACTAGGGTAAAGACCCACTGGAGTGGGCCCCTTGTCATACCCCCAGGCATTTAGCTGGATCGAGGGGTGTCCACATTTTCCACCACTATATAACAGTGGCAATACTGGGTTAGCACCCCAAGAACCACAGGCTAGCTGGGATCTTTGCTACTGCGTCCTTTACTTATAGTGCTTCTAAACCCATCACCATATACAGTTCTTATATGGCCCAGTACTCCCCTCTCGTGCTCACTCATAGAGCCCCTCCGGGTTTCTTTCAGGGCAGCTCTCCTTCTTCTGGGCGGGCTTCAGTCCCTCAGTCCCTTAGAGGTAGAGCTCAGTGACTTAGCTGCCTCTCCCTGGTGATTTCTTCTTCTATCTGGGCTCTCAGATTCTTTATACCCCGCTGAGGCTTTCTCCTCCACTGGAGCCTCTCAGCTGCCCCAATTAAGCTTTTGCCTACTTGGGCCTTAAAGGGCCAGAAGCTCGTAGGGCTTCTGTCCTATGGGCTAGGCGCTGTCCTATATAGCACCAGCGTCTGCCCTTTTCATGCTGGTGCTAACGTATAACTTACTACAGTCGTCCATTTCACCAGCCAGCATGTTTCCCTTGCGGCCACAGCTTTGTCAGTTTTATAGCAGGTTTGTTTTGCAGCTGGAAGCAGCAGCCTCGTCAACTTCACCTGTGGGGAGTTTGCTTCAAGCCCAGGCAACCGCCTTCATTTCACTAGCCAAGTGAGTTTTCCTTGCAGCCTCAGCTTTGTTAGTTTCACCGGTGGGTTTGTCTTGCAGTCAGAGCAGCCGTGTTAACTTCACTGGGTAGGATGGAGCTAAGCAGGACTGGTGGACATGGGGGGGATGCCAGGAGGGAGCCTCCATGTCAACAGGCATTGGCCTTGGTAGAATGCTGTACCGGGCCTAACAAATGACATGGTGGACACCCACTTATGGGTTGCTACCATGTTGTTTGTTTTCACCTTAAATCTTTTAAAGGAATCTTGAAGAGCCTACTTGTGTTTTCGGACCCATAACTGACTTCTGACAGAAACTGTTTATGCCATAGTTTAGTGTCAGTCATTTACTCTGCCAATAGTGGCCTTAAAACAAAATACCAGAGTCCTGTCTATGCTACACCAAACATCCTTGGGGAAGTGTAGGCTAATACGTTTTGAAACATAGCCTACTTGTCTAAATACAGTTGCAGAAGAGGTGCCTGTGCCCATGAAGTAACTCCTACGAATCTTAAGTAGGGCCAGTATGGGTCATGGCCTGAGCTCTGTGGTCAGAGGGTGCCCCACAGGGAGGTCAGCACTGGTAGCCTCGAGATCAGTGCTCCTGAGATCCCAGAATGGGTGCTTCTGTGGGGGTCCTCTCTCCGTCTGTGACTCTTGGCCCCCTGAGGTGGCTGCTTCCTGTGGGGACCTGCCCTAAATTTCCTCCTAGGGTGTGGGAACAAGGCCCTACAGGAAGGTGCTAAAGGGGTGAGGGAATGGCCATGGAGCCCCACAGTTTTTCACTCTGGGCCCTGCAAATTCTAAGGCTAGAACTTTCTGTTTTCAACCTTTCTTTGAAGGGCCCTGTTAGCTTTTCCATTCCTTCTCCTCCTTCTTGGCTGGTCAGAGTTCCTTGGTGGGTGGATTTTTAAAAGTACTCTCTCAAACAAACTCCTGTCCAGTGCCCCCAAATGAAAAAAAACATCAAGAACTATGCTGAGAAGAAAGGTTTGTTGAAAAGTGTGTGTGAAGAGGTAAGAGGTAATGAAACTCTGAAGTACTAATACATGTGCATTGCCCTGTTGGCAGCTAATATAGAAGAGCATTCTAGGGGTAAACTTGCATGTAACTCTGTTAAACTCTGCCAATCTCTGCGGGGTCCCAGAAGCTGTATAATCCGCCCCAGATCACTGCTGCATGTGAGTGAGGCACTCTTGAGTTCTAGCCCACTTTAAACTCAGATCTGACGTGTAGATCTGATGTATTAATCAGATCCGAGTTTAAAATGGGCTAGAACTCAAGAGGGCCTCACTCACATGCAGCAGCGATCTGGGGATCATCCAGGGCTGTTAATACAGCTTACAGGGTCCTGCGAACATTGGAGTTTAGCAGAATTACATGTGAGTTCACCCTAGGACTGCACTGGATTTTGGGACTTGCAGTCCTAGGTTTGAGTGTTGTGCATTCTACCTGAGGAAAGGTAATGCTAAGGGTTTGTGTGGACGTTTCTATTGCACTGAACTTGTGGGGAGCTTGAAAAGAGGAGTTGGAAGCCTTGCCTTTGTTTTGTTTTTTGTTTAAGAAAAAAGGGAAAGGGCACGTTCACATGACATTCCACAAGATTCTTCTCCCAGGTATATTTTTGTTGCAGGAGTTTGGATTGGTACTCTTTAATTGTTCCTGCATTCCCTCCTCTACTTCAAAAGTTCCTTCCTGTTTCAAAGGTTCATGTTGTTACTGCTGTGGCTGATGATAGGTGTCCCACTATTATGCTGGATTTTAATTTTTTTTCTTTTTTCTTTTCTGCAATACATTGTCCTTACCAGTCTAGGCTAGGCTGATATGCAGATTAATCCCTTCACAAATAAGGCACGGATGAGTTGGGTTTTTTTGTTTAGTGCTAATCTAGTCTGAATGAGCCCAAAGTTGCGTGCTACATCGTATTTAAAATGATTTAACTTAAGCTAGTGCAGCTTGGTGAGTCAAGGCCTCTGTTATCTGCTGTGAAAGGGAAATTGTTCGAGTGGTTGCTGCTCCCCATTCAGAGTTTTATAGGCCTTGATAGACATCCATGTATCGGTTGTTTATACAACAGTAGTCTGTATGTGGCATACGTGCACAGCACACACATGCCTACATTCCGTATTAGGTACTTGCGCAACTCAGGAGAACATGCTTTTTCTCCAGATTAAAAAAGTGTCTGATTATGTAAGGATTCCACATTGTCCATGCTGATCATTGTATCTGGTCAATGCTGAGCCAGACGTGCTTTATGTTTCTTGTTTAAAATAGCACAGAGAGAGAGCACAAACCATGACCAGAAGGTTCTTAGCTAAGCAAGGTTTTTCTCTATTGGTGGTGGTGCTATTTTGATGGTGCTAAAGAGCACTAGTACTGGGTTATGGCCACACTGAGCTTGGCACTGTACAAACCTATACAAAGAAAGAAGAAACAAATGGTACCCTTCCCCTTTATTTTGCTCTGTAGCATTGCTTAAGGATTATGATGTAAACTGATTCCTAATAAACTGATTGATTTGATTGTTTGGTTCCCCTCCCCAAAGAGCTTATGGTGTTAAAGTGAATAATGCATAATTCTGATTGTGCCCCACATTTGTGCGTCTGATATTTATTCTTTCCCAGGACTGAAATGTCTATTTGCTGAATGACTTCTCTGCCATGCAGGTTATTGTGCCAGAATCATAATGTATATCTCATTACTGGAATGATTTCTGTCAAGGAAACTCCTGATGGGAAAAGAAATTATGGGTGTGGCTTCTTCCAAATACAAATCTTTGGCTCTGCATGATATTTTGTAATTGCAGTAATTAATTTTAAAAGTGCACATTGAGGAACTAGCTTGAAACTTTTTCATTTGCCTTTTAAGGGAGAAGGGATGAACTGTGCTTACATTCACTGGTATGATAGTGGCACTGATGAACCAAGGAGGCTGCTACTGCAGAAATCTACAAGAGCCACGTCATGTTTTAACTTGGTGGCAGTGCATCAGTATGGGTGGCACTGCGTTTACAATGAGTCATTTAAATGCTACTTTTAATGAGGCTCTAAACCAAACACAGAAGGGGAGGTTCCTTTTTTCCCTGAAACCTTAGACCTACTCCCTCCCCCACTTTTCTCCTGTTGTGGGAATTGCTCCTGCGTGCTTTAGACTGTAAGCTGGCTTGTTTGGGTCTTATAGGTGTGCGTGTGTGCTAAATCTCATATCAGCCCTGGCTATATGTCATTGCCAGCATTCAGTTTTATTGTGAAGTTTATACCGTGTATTTGGGTAAATTATATGCACAGTAGCCCAGAGGTTTGGGGGATGAGCACTCTGTTAACTGGCCGGGTTCTCTAAGCGGGGCCGTTTCCCCGCACTCGGGGCTGGATGCAGCCCTGCCGCGGGAACTCCACAGCAGTCCCGTCCCCCTGTTAGAGGCGGGCGCGACAAGGAGCCTTGCGCCCATCATCCCCCGTACCGGGAGGGGCCGAGCGGAGGCAAATCTCCTTTTGAGAGCTATCCTGATTAGTCAACTCTGTCTAGCCTGGCAAAATTGATACTTGCCCTGGAAGAGGTGGTGGTTGACACTAGGAGACATTATAGACCAAGGTTGGGGAACCTTTTTCCTAGCAAGGGCCACTTGGAAAACGAGTATGAGCTTCAAGGGCCACAAAGGTTGGGGGCAGGGCTAGTTAAGGGGTGCACTTAGGAAGTGGGAGCTCCAGATGATAGCTCTGTACATGTATCCACCCCCTATCCTTGTATACATGCCCTCATCTTTGTTCCCTTATCCTAGGCTCATTCTTCCAGCATTTGGCGATAGGAGCTGGATCTGGGGCAGATCCAGCAACTGGAAAGGGGCTAAATATAAACTGGCCATGGGCCACACTGGGCCACCTGAGCATTCCCACCCCTACTCTAGACATGGGTGGGCTGATCATAAGGCCCGTGAATGCGCACATGATGCATGTATTTGTCAACCCATGTCCCACGTTATGGGGGACTATGGCGTGTGCGTGAACTGTGCAGAAACCACATGGAACTCGCACGTGTGCATGGGGGAGCACAGGTTCTGGATTGTGCCCAGGGTCTGACTAGAGATCTTTATTAAAGATTATTTCCTTCAAATTCTGTCACAAGTCTCCTCTGTAAGAACCAACCGCATGTTCACCACCCCACCGTGGCCTTGGAGTGAGGTTGGTACAAACTACCCTTTTATCTCCCCCCGGGTGGTCCTGATTATGATTATATAGCTAGTCACAAATAGGGCATTGTGTTTACGTTGAGGACAATGTTGTTAGTAATGCCCATCAAGGTGCTTTGTGATATTGGTTATAAAGCTGTCCAGGCTTGCGTGGCCTGTGCAGGTGTTCTTTAGTTTAATACATGTAGCATGCATTTGATGAAAGAAGCCAGCCTTTGTAACTGGTTTTTGTTGAAACTTGAAGGGCCAGGTGGCTGCAGCGAACGTGTGGATGTGCTTTGTGTTAATCTGATTTATGAAGCTGGCTAATGTGCAGAAAGATTAGATTTCAGCCAAATGTAGCAGGTTAGTGAAACGCCAGAGCTAAGGACCACTTCATATCAAGCACTTAAAGCAGCCTATTTCCAAACTTTCTGCTGCATGACACCTTGCTAAGACTTTAATATTTATTTATTTATTTATTTATTTTATTTCTGTCACTTGTACCCTGCCCCTCCTGTAAACAGCTCGGGGCGGCTTCCAACAATATAAACACATAAAAACAATATAAAACAATTTAAAATAATCAACAATAAAAATGTTCAAAACAGGGCCCCGGACATTAAAACAGTAAAACAGGATAAGGGCGCAAAGACCATAACCCTAACCCTAATATGACCTAGAGAACAACAAAGAGGACATGTACAGTGTATCAAGTAACAACGGGGATTGTGGACTCCGTTTGGAGTCTTGACCGTGATTTTTGAGAACTTCTTAATCCCAGCCTGTCAGATGAAATGAAATTTAAAGGTAGTTTTTCCCTTCCACAGTGTGCTGGTAGCTTGCATGTGTATATATATATGCATGCATTTATATAATAATATAAAATAATAATCCTACACCTTGTCTTCCTTTTGATATTATTTTTCATTTTTCTCCCACACTATCCCTCAAAATTGTTTCTGATGTGTCCTAAATCTAGTGGCTTCCAAGCTGTAAGTGGCTCTTGAACCTGTGGCTCTGTGCAGCTGTGTCTACCTGGCCCAGACGAGGCCAAGATGAACTATCTAGAGCTATGTAGGAGCTTCCCATTTTTACCAGCCTTGGTTCCAGCTGGGGACACTCTGTAGCCCCAAACACCAACTGGCTGTTTAGCGCTGACTAGTGACTCAGCCTTAAGAGCTTCTATGTGTCCCCGGCTGAACCTGATTTATGAAGCTAGGCTGTTTTTTGGTTAACATTGACTGCTCGTGTAGCTCCTGAGTGCCTCTGATAGAATCAGTGATCCAGATTTGGTGGTAACTGGAACTGCTAGGGAGTTGTTTTATGATTATGGTGGAAAAGTTGCCAGCAGCACATCCTGCTGCCAGCTTTTTGAGGCCTGAATCTGGGCCCTGTTTGTAATTCCTGTTCTTTGCTGTGTTTCACGCTGAGTGTTGAGTATTCCAGGGAGGAGTCTGGCTACTAAGGTTTGAATGGTAAATCCTTAAGGGAAGCTCCGTCACCTTTCATCATAAGCCAGTCAATTTTTATTGGGTGTTTAAAAATGATCATATAATTAAATGGTCTGACATTTGAAGATGAGGTTGGCGGCTTTGCCTTGATTTTACACGAGTGCTGCGCCTCATGCAGGAAAATCACACGCCTGGTAAAAGTGCAGAGGGAGTGGTTTTAGACGAGACAATAAGCACCTTATTGCTGCTTGATATCGAGGTAGCACTTTTGTTACTTCAATATCAAGGTATTTAATTAGTGACCTTGAAGGAATGCACAAGTGGCAATAAGGCGCATATTGTGATTTTCCTGCGTGAGGTGTGCCACTGGTCTAAAATTTATTTATTTATTTTATTTATTTCGGAGCACTTCTATCCTGCACTCTCCTGCTTACACAGCAGCTCGAGACGGTCTCTGTCAGACTTATTTGTTTATTTTATTGCACTTATATGCCGCCCCCTCATGCCTACGGCAAGTGTTTATTAACACTTATTAGAGTGTTAATAAATGAGCCAATGGCCCCCCTGAAGTCTGGGTTTGGTCTGTGCAGCCCCCGTGCACATGTTTAGTGTGCAGAGCCTAATAAATGGGTCAGCCCACTGCATGTATTTCTTGTGTGTTCCAGCAGTCCCCAGTCACAGGTTTAGCGTGACAAGCCTAATCCATGGGCAGGCATTCAAGGTCAGTGACATTCACTGCCTTGCAGATCCTCCCTGCTTCTTGTTGATTCCCCCATGCCCAATTAAAAAGTTCCATGATTCTGGGGTGCTAACATTTTGTAACATACTTCCACACAAACCCTTAGCATTACCTTTCCTCAGGTAAAATGCACAACACTCAAACCTAGGACTGCAAGTCCCAGAATCCAGTGCAGTCCTAGGGTGAACTCACGTGTAACATACTTAGATGAGTTGGTGTGCATGTGACAGAAATGTCTATGCATTTTAAAAGTCACCTGGATTGGCAATGCCGGTGCAGCAACAAACACCCCCTCCAGCATAAGGATCGGAAAAAAGTGTTTCCACCAATAATAGCATAGCAGCTCAAGCTCCGCACACGCCAGTTCTGTAAGGACACGTGGCTAATAGCTGCTCACATGCGGCGAGCAGCTAATCCTAGCTAGGCAGTTACCGAGCTCTTTAAACTGTTCGAAACGTTTGGCGTGTGGTCAGAAGAGTTCATGGACCCCAGAACCACAGCCATAGAGACGTATGCCGAGAACTTCTTTTGTGCTCATTATTGCACTCCAGGCCTTCATTACCACTGCTGAGCAGAACCTGAGACTGATCCAGAAGATCAAGCGTTCTGCTGTCATTGTCACAGTGCTGTCAAGGACTGTGACAGACAGGCACTCTCTCTCGATCTCTGGCTAGGATAGTGGGGTGCACCGCACTGTGGAGACAGCTGCTGCTTTGGTGCTGTGTGCTTGCCTGCCTCCAGTGACAACGGACCACGCTGGGGAAGATCAAAGCCATGCAAGGACAGCTGAGGCACGAAGAGAGGAACCTGTTGGGAGACGTGGCTTCAATCACCAACACCATGTGCAGGGCTGTACCCACCAGTACGAAGGAGGAGAAAAGCAGAGACTGATGGGAGAATATGCTGTCCTTGTAGGGAGACGCTGAAAGGGCCGCAGACTTCAGGATGCCTCGTCCTGCAGATAGCCAAGATCCTCAGACCTTGACAGGAGAAACGGAGCACGGTGATGTGGTTGCCCATCCTCGTGGAGAAGCACGTTGCCATTGCCATCTGGAAGCTTGCCACACCAGACACCTGCTGCTCTGTCATCCAGCAATTTGGTGTTTGAACCTTGGCACCATGCTTGTGGAGGTTTGTAGTGACTAGAAGTGCTGCTGGACTGGGTGTGCAGTTGGCTGACCCCATGGAAGTGACAGAGGGCTTTAGGTGGGAGGGGTTCCTGAACTGTATAGGAGCGATTGATTGGAGCAATAATGCCATCATCTGCCAACCTCATAGCGAGGGCGACTACCTGAACCAGAAGTGGTTATTCTCTGTGGTTCTCTAGGCCATAGTAGACTACAGTGCCTGGTTTGTCGATGTGCTGTCTGGGTGGTCCAAGAAGAAACCTGATGCCCGCATCTTCAGTCAGTCTCTCTTCTTTGGCCCATGTACCCCAGAGATTTTGGACTCGCCACTGAAACATGCATTGAGGGAGTGCTCGTGAAGCCTAATGTTCTCAGGAACCCTGCCTACCTCCTGAAGCCCTAGCTAATGTAGGCATGCAGTGTTACCTGAACCCCAGAGCAAAGGTACTTCGGCTGGCAGTTCAGTACCTCTGTTGCGGAGAGGGCTTTGAGTTTGGGCTTTGAAAGCAGTGCTGGAGATCAGTAGCTGCTAGGATTGATTTCCCGCTAGGGACTGCTCCACCGTTAACTACTTCCACTTGTGTTCTCTGTAGCATTTGCGAGAGTAGCGGGGCTGTGTTGGAGGAACCCCCTCCCCCACCAGTTAGCTTCAGCAAAGCTAGTGACCCTGTTCTGGGACCAGCTGAACAAAGCAGAGCAGTGCATATTTATTTATTTTATTTTCAAACTTTTACTACCCCGCCCCTCCTGCCACAGGCTGCTCGGGACGACTTGCAGTTCATAAAACAACATTTAAAACAACAATTAAAACAACTAAAAGGAGGAAAAGAAAATAACCCCATACCCAAAAAAACCCTCCACCTCCTCACCCATCTCCCCTGCCAAATGCCTGGCGGAACAGCCAGGTCTTACAACTTCTCCGAAAAGATCCGGGGCCAACCGGGCCTCCACCGGAAGGGAGTTCCACAGCCGTGGTGTGGCCACCGAGAATGCCCTTCCCTGGGTGATCCCCTGGAAGACTCAGGGGACCTCAAGTAGGGTGCCCCCAGATGCCTGCATATCTGGAGAGATCTGGGGTGCATTTTGCTGGCACATCAACAGCAATGCTAGCCAAAACTCGCCATCAGTGACAGTTTAATCAGCATCGGTGAACTCGTTCAAATGATCTTTTTTTATCAGTAAAACATTTCCTGTGTGTCACTGTGTTTTCCTCTGGCCCATCCTGCTTCCCTTGCTGCTGCTACCCCCTCCCCCCAGCTCTCCTTGGCATCATTCTTGATGATGATCTCGACCCCGTGCTGGCGCAACTGTGCCCGGAGGATCCCCGTGTTGTTTCCCACCAGATGGCCTTTCCCTGTGCGTTCCCTATTGGTATTCATTGATAAGCTGGTTGCAGGCCTGAACCACTGCATTTCCTATTGGCATTTGCAGGCTAGCCGAGTCTGGGAATGCCAATAAGAAGCACAGCTGTCTACTATGCCCCTTCCACCAAACTTAAGTGCAAGTGCATGGCTAGTGGACTCCCCAACTCCTACAGTGGCTTATCGCTCTGCCATACTTCCATTCTCCAAGGCCTCCCGTTCCCCCAAACTTCCCTCCTTTCCCAGAAGAAGCACAGAAACCATTGATTATGAATAATTAAAGAACTGTATTTATTTTATTTTTTTATTTTTTAAACAACACTATTCCTTCTTGTTCCTGCTCCTTTTGGGGGCAGCTGGGTCATGGGTGCACTCATGAGTGGTGGGACTGGTAGGGAGACATTTTCCCAATCCTTCTCCTGCAGATCCAGCTGGGCCAGAAGCGTTCATAGGAGGCGTGCAGGAATCATTGGTGAGGGGACGCATGCCTGGCGCAGGAACTGTTTCCTGGTATTAGTGCAGCATGGAAAGGCTCGTGTGTTTTCCTGAGGGGCGTGGAGTGTGGTGGGAACCAGGGCTGTGGGTCAGGTTCCACGTAGAAGGGCGTGAACTGCTGATGGGGATTAGAAAATAGCGCCTGCCCCCTGAGTAACGGTGCTTGTGGTCATGCTGGCAACATACTTGAGCAGGGAACTCTCAATGAACTGGGACAGGCTGCTTCGCATCTGTGCCCACATCACTCTTCTTCTTGCTCACTTTCTTGATCACACTGTCTGTCTACTTGAACTGCCACCAGCGGTGGGCTTCAACAGCAAAGGGTGCTCGGAGCAGCTTTCAAACCCGCACTCCAACAGTTCGGGTTAGGCTGAAATGTGCGCACTCGGTCCATTCACACCAACCCGGAAGTGCGCGGTGCTTTAAATTGCCCGATGCTGCCGCCGCGGCTGTGCGATTTAAACGCACGTCTGAATGAGCTCTGTGATTTGAGGAACAGCTGTACAGAGTTCTGTTGTCTTTCAGCACGGAGCACAGCTGCATCCATGGTGTATCAGCACTATCATTGGCTTTAAAGAATCTTAAATGCACTGTGAACGAATTATTGTTTGCCACCATCTAACTAATACTGTGTACAATTTTAAACTAGAAAACCAATCTGAAACAGACTAAACAGGAAATTTCCCCCCCTCCCCCTTCCTTTGTCGGCATGTATTTCTCTCTTTGTATGGATCAGATTGTTGGATTATGTGTATGCTAAAAAGGGACGTTGGTACAGGAAGGTATAATGACCTGGGATGATCTTTTTTTTTAAAAAAAATAATGCATGAAGCTGGCAGCATTTGGGTTTCTGAAACACTGAAGATAACTGAGTGTATATACTACAGTGAATCTCAGTTTGCTCTCTATATCTTTCTGCATCCTTACTGGCTTGTTGCAAATTTTATCTGTGCTTCACTTTTCCCCCGTATATTTTTGGCAATTCCAGGAGAGGTGAAAGTTCATGATTCCCTTTTAGCCAATCTTAAGGCTGCGTAACTTAAAACTCAACTGATCTGGATTAAAATTCTAGATCTTCAAACCACTTATTCTGGATTAAAGCCCCCTGCTTACTCCAGAGTGTAGCTAAGATTTAAAGGGGCTACTCAGGAATAAGTGGGTTTGTGGCCATTGTGTTTAAATATAGCACTGAGGTGCCTTTACTAAACTCCATTTCTTTGTTTTGCATAGAACTTTCTAGGTATCAATATTCTTTTGGTTGTAGGTTCTACATCTTAAAACTAGGCCATAAGTAATAAGAAATTCTCTGTGGAAAATAATGGAAACAGCTTAATGACTCAAGCTGAAGATAACAAAAAGAAACCTCATGGCTCCCATATTGTTTTGCCTAAAAGTTTTCTGAAAGTGAACACTGAAGGAATTTTGGTCTGAGGCTTAGCTAAGATTCTTCTGGGAATGGGCCACAATCCTTCAAACCTTTAGTTGCCACAGAGATGCCTTTACCTTGGTACAGTTATGCTGGAATACTGTTTGCCCATATCAAATGTGTACTTTGGTCTTGTTGGTGGAAGAATCGAGAGTTAGAAATCACGCTTCCATCTGGACCTATAAATCAGATCTACAGTGCATTCTCATCCCGTTTTATCTCCCAATGTGGATTGCAAACTGCATGAACAGCTGTACAATTCACCCTGCTCTGTTTTCAGAATATCATTTACAGGGCCTGGCGTTCCTTAGCATTATTCACAGGCATTTGAAACCCTGGTGAGTATTTTTTGCATACAAATGATCCTACTGGAGTTTTAATATGACGTGGCTGAAGTTTTGCAGCATGCCTGAGAGGAGAGGCATGTGGGTGCAATTGTACTCGGCTCCCTCGGACTACATTAATATACATTAAAATATGATGAGTAAAGTGATAACTTCAAGTAATGTATGTGTAATAAATGGGGTGGGAGGGCAAGACCCCCAGAGAACATTTCTCTCAGTGGCCCTGTCGGGAATAATGTTGTGACACTGTAATAATAGAAGATGCAGTCTAAGCAGAAATAGTTTGACTAAATAACAAATCTTTATAAGGTAGTAGAATTTCTCTTTTAATGTTTGCATAAAAAACATTGAACTGCCAACCACTGTAAACAGACGTCCTATAGCTGCAGAATAGGTATGGAGTGGAAAATGGCAATGAAGGTTTGGCGCTGGCAGTGCTTTTTAACTTGCTGTGTGGGGAGAGCATCTCGGATTACTGTACTATCACAGCCCTGGTGTGAACAGATCAAAGGTGTGTGCTGACATCTTTTTCAAACCTGCCTGACGTGGATGCTGTTGGCAGTTGAAGGGCTGAGAGAATAGTTCAGTTTCCATAGCCAGACAGTTCATTTAAATTGTCAGGTCTGCCTGTGATGGCTATGGTAGTAACTTCTGTACAAAGCCTTTAGAGCTTGCTTGTAAAAGGTTTGCAGACGAAGTTTGCTGAGCTGAAAGTCAGCTGGAAGAATATAGTTCCTGGTAATTGGAGGGGGAGGGGGTGGAGGTTGAACTAGATGAAAATCTTGATATCCCTTTTAACTTTGAGTCTAATTTTAAGAAAGTCTAGTATGTTTACAAGTCAAATGTATTTGCATCGAACATGCCACCGTACGCCATGACTCAGGTGATAGAGGCGAGTGCATGCTTTGCATGTCTAAGGTCCAAAGTTCAATCCCCAGTATCTCCAATTCGTGATCTTTGGTAGCACACCTGGATGAGGCCTCTGCTGGGGATCCTGGAAGGTCTCGGGTAGCACACCTGGGTGAGGCCTCTGCTGGAGACCCTGGCAAGCTGGATTTGAAACTCCGCTGCTATGTCAGGTTGCGACAGTACTGGGCTAAGATGGACTGTTGGTCTGACTCAAGCAGCTCCTTATATCCTTTACATCAGGAATATGGGGGAAATGATTAAACTACACACACCTTGTTCCTTGCTGTTGCTGTACCCTGGAAATTTAGTGGAACAGTGAGGCATCCAACAGCAGGGTTGAGCAAGGATTTATATTACCTCTCCAGTCCCTGTTGTGATGAGGATAAGAAGAAGAACATGAGCAGTCCGTAGGATTATGTGTAGCTCATCTGGAAGAGAGGGAAGCAAAGTGGTTTCAATGATATCTTTTATTGGACCAACTGCTGTTGGTGAAAATAAGCAAGCTTTCGGGCCACATGGAGCCCTTCCTCAGGCATGTAGCATAGCCAGTCAAAAATATACAAATAGAGCAAATACAGGGCAGTATAGAAAGAGACAGGAAAGGAGTGGGGTTAGATAAGAGAAGGTGACTAGTGTGGGTGTGTGTTGTTTGTTAGAAGAGTGCCAGAAATAAAAATGCAAAGGTATAAAAAACAGGGTGTTAAGGATGTGTCAAAGACAGACATAGGTTTGGGATAGCAGTGCTGCTTGGGATAAAGGGGAAACAGCTAAGGTGTAGGGGAATTACATATGAAAGAATCTGGGAATGTAGAATCTACATATGACGGGGTCTGAAAGAGGCAGAGAGGGAGACCCAGATTTAGGAATAATAATATAGAATATGAAGGAACTAGGTATATAAGGAAGCAGGAAAAAGTGGGGTTAGATAAGGTAAGGTGGCTGCTGCGGGATTAATAGTGCCAGACATTAAAATCAGAGCTATAAAGATAGAGCTGTTAAGGATGTGTATAGGTGTAGGAGATAGACGTGGGAAGGTCAAAGGGGGGAACAGTGAGGTGAAATGAAATCACAGAAGAAAGGAACTAGGCAGAGATTGGCAGCTTTTCCAATCCCATAGTCTAGTAGATGAACACTCCAGCTTCTGCCTTATGCTGTTTTTGATGTTAGACTACTGTCCTTACATAGATGCATTCATGATGAGGCAGCAGACTTGTCTTGCATCATCAAGACCTAGCTAGATAATTTTTCTTGCTTTTCTTGAACAAAGATTAGTAAAACTCCATTTCCCCAAACTGTTTTGCCATGGAAAGTGCATTAGTGGTTTTTTTTTGTTTTTAAAATAACACTTTAAATGCAAGACAGACTTTATTGCTGCCTAATTGGCTTGTTCGTTCTTGCCACTTAGCTATTCTGCCTTGCCTCCTAGCTCATAGCTTCTCTGTTCAGTACTGCAGCCTTTTTTCCTAGCTGCTCCTGCATCTTCATACATCTGGTCTGCCACCTTCCTAAGACCTGTTTCCCTGTTCCAGCTCCTTGCTCGATTCTTCCCTCTCACCAGTTGTTTCAACTTCTATCCTTCCCCGCAATTTGTACACGAAAGGAATTTACCTTGAGATAAATTGGGGAATGGCCTCATGATGGCTTTATTATTCTGAGGTAAAGTTAGCTCCAGGAAATGACCTCGTAAATAAAGGAAAGGTTTAAGCTTACAATATTAACAAAAGCATAATTATAACTAAGAAGAACCAAAGACTACAGCTTCTTTAAAATGTGTGGTGGAAGGGTCTTATTTGGGGGATGACAATCATTAAAAGCTGCACAGGCAACGGTTAAGCTGGATGTTTGCCAGAAGCATTTTCCACACTGGCTTGGAACCAGCATGTTCTGGAGTGGTGGAACAAATAAAAATGTGGCATCCTCATTTATTGAAGTTGGTTTAGCTTTTAAAATGTTGTAATGTCTGGTTGAGAATGACAAGAAAATAGATTAGGTTCTGACAGTAGAGCACAAGACCTGAAATCTTCTCTAGGGTAGATGCCTTGAACTGACGGTAATGGATGTGGACCATAGTATTCTTTGGAGAAACCAGACACTGCACAGTACACACACATGGATTTAGCATATTACAAAATCTGTCTGACCAAGAGGAGTCTGGGCACTAGTTAACAGGTGATATGTGGTACTAGTTAAAAGAGGTACTAGTTAATAGGTGAAAAGGTACTAGTTAAAAGGTAATAGGTGACTAGTTTTCTTGTTGTGTGTCCCAGTTAGTTGTCTGACTGCTATTTAGAGGAGGAATTCAGTATAAGAAATGAGCATTGAATATTTAAGTGTGAATGTTGTAACAAAAAGCTGACTTTTCCTTCCTACTATTCATAGTTTAAATTGTCCTCCTGTGCTTCACACTGATCCTTTTAAACAGTAGAAATCCAATTCCCACTGAACAGTTAAAAGCTAATAGCTGTGGTTAGAACCCAAGATTATATTTCCTCAGCTTTTATTATTATTCAGAATTGCCTGCTTAATCATGACACATTGAGACTGGAACTAGCTAATGACTGTTATCAGTGCAGATTAGTAGTCTTGCAAATTCCTAATTCTGGGGTTGTTTTGAGTGGTGACGAAAGGTTATTGTAGGCAGGAGTGTCTAGACTGTTCTGAGGTTCAGTAGCACATCCCCATACCTGCCAACAAGGGGGGAGGTGTGGAGAGAGATGTATGTTTCAAATTGGATCACTTGAGAATTCCTTGGAGGGCTTTCAGGATATAAGGAATGTGAACCTGACTAAGATTATATAGATAGATATGACAGATATAATATAAAAGTAGCACCCACTAGCATACTTGTGAAACTTTATATAATTTCAGTGTAGGTAGTATTCTATTTCATCTTCTCCATCCTTTTTTAAATGGTTACACTTGAATATATGAAGGTGACTTTTTAATTGTGAAATCAAACAAGACGATAGCCTGCTGGAGTCTGTTTGGTCTATGCAGCCCTCAGGCAGCCACCACTCAAAAGTATAGTGTGTCCAACCTAATAAATGGGCAGCTTCCTGCCCGTATTTCATGTACTTGCAGCAGCTTCCACCAGTGGCACTAGTGATGTTCCCTGCCCCCACCCCTCCACAGCCACTTCTCAGCTGATAGGTGCACTAGAGATCTCCCTCAACAATCTCCCTCCCTGCCTCTCAGCTGAGAGGCATACTAGAGATCTCCCTCCTCCCCGCAGTCTCCCATCATGCCTCTCAACTGAGATGTGGCCACGGACGAGGGAGATTGCTACTACCACTCAGCTGGCGGGGCGTGATAGGTGGGACTCTGTGGTGCTAGTGGATCTGGTTGTGGGAGAGGCTGAAGGCGAACTTAATGTATGGGACACGTGACTGCCCATTAGCCTGATTGGCACACATGGTGGGCCCATGATATGTCTGGACTCCACTGTGAGTGGCGGCTCTATGGTGGCTATGTAATGGACACCTGATAGACAGGCACACATAAACATGCCCAATGAAAGCTAATGTGGATTATTTTCTCATTTGAAAACGCTTAGTATCCACATGTTAAGAACACTACGATGGGCCTGGCAATACAGCATCACTGAATTGAAATGTCCTGAGGTATAGTCTGGGAATCTCATCTTGGAGAGAAACTGGAACATCATGGATGGCCAAGAAGTTGAAATGCTGTTGATGTAGTAGGATTTCCAGTAGGTGGTGCAGTTCAGTGCTGTTTTAAAAAGAAATCATAATTGAAGCAATGTTTTCTGCTTTCTTTTCATAACCTAACGTGCTTGAGTTATTCTGAAGTTTCTTTTTCCCCATTGGAGGAATATGAGGTCGTTTGGGCTTGCATGCTCCATGTGAACACTTTTCATTCATGCTATGCAAAATGAAATAATAGACTGTAAATCGAATTGTAGTCGATTTAATGAAGTTAATGCTGCTCCCTTTAAAGTGCTCCCCCTGTGCATGGCTTTCACTGTGGAAGCTATTTACAGAGGCTCTATCCCTACTCTCTCCTCTTAATGTGCCCCCCCCTTTGTGTATGCTCCCTCCCTCCCTGCACCCCCATAGGATTTCCCTCCCTGGGTTGAGGCTTGCTCTTAAGAGTCCTCCCAAGAGGATTACACTTGCCACTCTGCCCCACAGAGCTGCTCTGCCACTCTGCCCCACCATCTCCCTGCCCCCCCCCCCTTGCAGAACGCCCACTGTATCAGCCCAGCCTCATTCTTTAGTGGGGTTGGGAAAGTCAGAGGGAGAAGCACCATCCCGCCTGTAGCCTCTTGTCCCTGTCTTTGGGATAAACCTCTGCCATTTTCCTGCACCTGCGACCATCCCAGGCAAACTCCAGCACTTTGACCCAAGCCATGATCCTCCAGTGGGGTGCCCAATTGGAACTGCAGTCCAGACACCCCATGTTTTTGGAGAGGGAAGGTCTGTCACTGGAATACATGCACTCTGTGGTTCTGGGTGGGTTGAGGGAGCAAGTTCAGCCAGCCCAAACTTCACTGCAGGATTAACTAGCTCTGTTGTTTAGCCATCTCGGCATCTCTGGTCCCCAAGCTGAGGCGCCTGTTGTGCGGGATCAGATGATAATGACCTTCAGCTCTCTCCCTTCTGCAGGCCTTTTTGTCCTTTTCCCCACCAGATCAGCTCTAAACATGGCTGACCAGTCACTCACACTGCCCCTCTAGCAAGCAGTGTCTTCCGGGAGTTGTAGTCTCCAGTATTCAAGACTGTTTGCTTTTAAACAGTCTTTGCATTACACATAGGATGTTCGCAAGCACGCCACACTCAGGATGGTCTCCATAGGCTAACACTGAATTTTCAAGATGTCGTAACTTAAAAACTACTAAGTGGATTTATAAAAAGTAAACCAGAAGGCACCCCCTGGTGGGCCTCCTTGAATTTTCTAAAAGGATCACACCTCTTCCCAACCAACACAAAACCCCTTTACCCTGCTGAGATCGAGACAGTCTAACTTTTGAAAAAAACACATTTCAAACTATATCTCGGCTTTTATCCAACCGATTCGGCTGAAATGTGGACAGAATGAATTGCTTATTCCAGTAATCCTTCACAACACATTTCACAAACCTAACCTTAATCATATCAATTTTATAATGAATAGAATGTTCGGTCTTTATAATGGAGCGTACAACACGCCTTAACTATAGAGTGGCTCATGCCACTCTATAATGTTTACACAATTTATGCATGCATAATGTCTACAGTATAGAGACGCATGGATTTTCTTGAAATACACGCTGAGGCATGGTATGTGCCTTAGGAAAGTGTTGGCCAGCCCATGCCTGGGAGTGGAGGGCACAGGTGTGATTTTTTTGAAGCCCTGTCATTCAGTGAGCCTGAGCTGTTGCAGTGGGTGCTACAGAGCAGTGACTGGTAATGACAGAAAGGTGGTTGCTGCTACTGTTGAGTCAGAAGCATGATGGGTTGCACTATGTGACAGAGACAGGCAACACAAGCTGTGATGTGATTTCAGTAATGTAATCCCTTCTCCACCTCCTTTCCATTTTCCTCCCCTCCTTGAGATGATTATTATTATTAGCATTTATATAGTGCCAGGGATGTACCTGCTGCTTTACAAAGAATAAGATAGACATGTCACAATGTTGGGAGCTACTCTGTGTGTGTTCTGGGCTTTTGCTGAGTACCAGCCACAGAATATTCCCAGGGGCATTTTGGCTTATGGTTGGTGAAGATGATCTTGGAGCCCTTAGGGGTATTTGAGAGCTGGACATGTGGTCCTTTTATTTAAATGGGTTGTCCATCAGTTCCTGAAGAAGAATGTAAGGAAAGGCCCAAGCGAATTGAAAACTAGGAGTACCCTACCCACGAGAGGTGTTCACTGGTAGGGGTAGCATCTTTTAGCACAGAGTTCATTTTAGAAAACACTGCCTTTGTTTTTGTTTAAGAAAACTAGTCTTAACTAGTCCCAGATGCCGGGAGCACAAACACTGTCTCCCAGAATTTATTTGACCTGCTAGCTTTGTGTTTTTAGAAAAGCATTATGCTTGAGATGTCTATACAACTTGTGGCAGAAACAAGGGACTCTTCATTGTGATGTATGATGGGAAAGTTAAGCATTAGAAATTGAGAATTCCAAATATGTGTCTGTATATTAGTCTTGGTTTGGTATTTGTTTAAAAAAGTAAATTAAATAAATGGCAGGCTTTCTGGGAAAAGGCGTGCATCTCAAAAAGAAAACTTGATGCATATGGGTGGAGGTGGGGGCATTCTACTCTGTTCACAAGTTCCACAAAACACAGTGGGGAGAGGAGAAAGGTGGGGCAGATGGAGAGGGCACTAAGAAATTCGGTGCCCCTTTTATTTACTCCAGAACTTGTGCAAGTAATCACAACACCACTTAGCTAAGCATGTGTGCTTCAGCAGCCATTCATGCAGGAGACTTGCAGGAATATCCATTCTGAGGGCGCTTTCCCATGTTACAAAATGTGCCCAATTTGCCTCCGTGAAAATCTCCCAGAGGCAAATCATGCGTGGGATTTGTAAGATGGGAATGCTAACCTGTGCGTTTTTGGCGGCAATCCCACGATGGATTCGGAGCTGGTGCAAAGCTAGTAAATCTGACTTTGCATTTCCCGCAGGATTGCTACCAACAACGCATGGGTTAACATTCCCACATTACAAACCCCATGTCTGATTTGCCTCCTGGAGATCTTTGCGGAGGCAAATTGTGTACATTCTGTCTGTAACATGGGAAAGTGCCCTTAGTTTGGTAAAACCAAAGGACTCAGTCTACGCTATTCATGGAAATGGATTGATTTCTTGTTCCAGCACGTGGTCTTTGTTGCTTATTGTTTGCTGAAAGTCATAAATATGTCAAGAAGCCCCTACCCCAAGAACTGCTAGGCTTTCCCTAGCTCCTCACCCCCATAGTTAGCTCACTGATGCTCCTTTTACTTTCCCCCTATTACTAAACTAAGCATGTGCACCTGCAACTTCTCAACTGTGTGAACGTTATCCCTGCCTCTCCCTATGTCCCTTTTCTCTTGTCTTTCCTAGATTGTAAGTGCCTCACAACAGGGACCTGTCTCTGACTAACAATTGTACAGTGCTGTGTACTTTGCCGGCACTATGTAAATAATAAATGCTACTACTACTACTAATAGTACATGCTAGAAATCCAAAGACAGCAGTAACCTTGCCTACAGCAGCCAAATACTTTGTATTGACTACTTGGTCTTGTTCCAGCTCTTTGGAGTTGCTATCTGAACTTTGCCTTTTAGAATGTTGTTGATCAGTTGCTTATAAACCCTACATATGGATCTCCATCTCAACTCTGGTGCGGAACATTGTAGCCATTTTCTGCATACAAAGCACACAATGGTTCCTCGGAGGGTAGATTCCTCCCCCCAATGACTCGAGGCAAATTCAGTCTGCAGTTCAAACTCCTGGCTTGCCTGATGAAGGACCCTGGACCAGCTGGAGTTGGTCCAATAAAAGATATCGCTGTACTACTTTTTATCTATTGCCTATATTTGGAATGAACCAGGAAACCTTACTTTCTCAGATATGGCCTCCTAAGTCACACAGACGCTTTTGAATTACCCATGAAAATTGCGTTGTCAGCACTTAGGACACTGTCTGTTGTGTAATTTAAATAGGCAGTCTGTATTCATTGAGTAATGTGTGCTGTCAGTTGCTCTGTCAATATTACTCTGATGTACCTGTATAAAATGTTTTAATTCACATGCAGGTTTCTAGTATTTTTTATTACTTAGCTTTTCGTTCCATGTTCAAAATTGAGAAGAGAAGCAAAGCATTAAAGAAACCATACCAACTTGTAACCCTACAGCCTGAATAATTCCACCCCAGCCATCTTTCTTCAATAACATAAGCACATGATCAATAAGAAATAATAATTTTGTTAATTTTTTTCCTGCAGGTATTTTTCATGCCTGCAAGGCTGGGACTGCTGCTCCAACTCATCAGCTCTTCAGCAGCACAGCCAGGCAGCTCATTGCTTTGGAGCAGCGATGCTATCCTTGTTTGCATGCAGCAAAAGCCTCTCCTTGGAGGCTTCTGCTGTAGATATGGAAGGCTTTGGTCCTCCCTTCTTTACAGCTGATTGATGGAATCCTCCCGTGCTCTGCCCTCCTGCACACCTGAAGCACAAGTCCCCAGACTCTCACCAGCTGGAGCTTGCAGCATGGACTGGGCGGGAATTAAAAAACAAGTTTAGGACTGTCTTTTTTCATCCCTCTCCCTCCCCGCACCCTCCCCTTTAAACTTTGATGTATGTTGTGGTTACACCTAAGACGTCTGCCCTAAAAGTTGCTGCTTTTGCCTGGACACACCCTGAATTTAGATACCGCCTTCCTTCTAATGTAGTTCTGTGCATTTTGGGTGATGGTCAACAATGATCTGTTCTTTATTATTATTATTNCGCCTTCCTTCTAATGTAGTTCTGTGCATTTTGGGTGATGGTCAACAATGATCTGTTTTTTATTACAATTAATCTTCTTCTTTTGCTTTGGTAGGCTTGGATGATTGCCTGCAACAGTATGTTCATAAATTTGACCGAGAGAAGATAAATGGTGAGCAGCTATTACAGATTTCCCACCAGGATCTTGAAGAGCTGGGTGTCTCACGAATTGGACACCAGGAGCTAGTGTTGGAGGCTGTGGATCTTCTCTGTGCACTGGTGAGTTACACGATAAATATAGGAATGTGACCTAAGGAACTTTTAAAATGCTCCTCTATCTCATCTGCTTAACTGATGGCGTCATTTATCACAGCAAGGTACTATATTGCTTGTTATTTCAAAAGTAAGCTGTAGGAGATTGAGTAATAATACAGAACAGTAAGTATTTTAAAAACAAAAAAGTAAGTTGATGCAACTGGTTGTAGCTGTGCAGGAAAGGGTTGTTTGAGTGGTACTAATATGAAATCAGAGAATTTAATGTCAAGGAGGGTTCATTTGCTGTTGAAAAAATAAAATACTTTTAAAAGACCCATTGGATTGGTAGATGTTAAGTCTTTCATATAGACTGAGTCTGGTTACTGTACTCTATTAAAACTATAGAACTCTGTATCTTTACCAGGGACAGCAATGGGGAAAATGCAGTGAACATGAGTCTGGGTTTATGGCTAATAAAAATATGAGGATTGCTGTATTGGATCAGCCTGGTGGTCCACCTAATCACATATCTGTGTCCAACAGTAGCCAGCATCTCTCTCTCTCCACAGAAATACAAGACATCACTGAATTAGACAGCATATGAAGTAGTCTCTTATTAGTTAGTTTGACTTCAGCCTGGAAGCATGAAGTTTCACCATGGGTCATTTTTAGACGTAGAGATTTTTTTTTATCCAGATTTAAGACTCTGGGTCCTGCAAACTCCCGCATGGGGAGTTTAGATACTCCTCACTCCCCTGCCAACCGGAAGCCATATGGGCGCCATTGCAAACAGCGGTTCCAGTGACTGCCTCATGTTTTGAGAAGCTTACTTGGTAAGTCCCCGATTATCAGGGACGTATCAAATCTGCTTCTCTAAACTTGCAGGAGTCGCCATCACTGCTGTTTGCAATGGCGCCTGGGCTACTTGTGGTTGGGGTGGGGAGGAGCATCTAAACTCCCCGTGCAGAAGTTTGTAGAACCTGGAATCTAAAATCCCATATACTAGAATCACAGGACTGGAAGTATTGTATTCCTTACTGAAGCAAGAGACCTTTAAAAGAATGAATATAGAAATAGCTTAATAACTTGGCAAAAGTGCTGAAGTTTAATTACAATTGAAATTTTAGATGACTCCTTCTTCCAGATGTATAATTGTTTGTATGGCTTAAAGGGAGAACCCCAATTCCACGTGTCTCTTAGGACATATGGGCCAGCTATGTGGGTCAAGCACTATCGTGTAACTGTTGTGATGTTTTAAATGGGGGCAAATGAAGGGAGAACAGTGTCTGCAGAGAGCTGCCTCGACTGCCATGCTGTCTCTGTCTGTCTTGGTGAAAGCAGACATAACACTGACTCTACTTTAATATTTCTTATGCATGTTGCAGGGCAGCATAGGGCATCAATACAGCCCTGCAACATGCATAAGAAGTGTTAAAGTGATGTTAAAGTGGAGTTAGCGTTATGTCTGTTTTCACCCTCTTGTCTCTTTGGCCTCGGGAGGTGCTGCTGCTCCTCACCACGATCAGTAAGCCCCCAATAGTTCTCGGGTAGCTGCTGAGAAGCCACTGGCTACCTACATGCTGCTACATGTGCACAATGCCCTACGGGTTCAGGATTACATCCGTTGTGGGTATCGCATATACTGGCACCCGGAAAGCCCATTGACTGTAAAGTGCAAATATTAGAGTGTCTTGCAGGGAACATTTTTTGGTGGGCCGTCTGAGCCATCAGCCTCTGGGCCTGAGCCCATTGGCAATGGCAGGATGCTACTGTTTAGAAAGGAATCATGAAGACAAGCACCTAAAATCCAGTTAATGCATTTGCTAACAAGCTGGGAGCCAGTGTCTCTAAATACATGAAGGGGAACTTGGAACGGGAAAGACAAAAAACGTGAGGAAGGAGCTTATCTCTGGGGTTCAGATGGTGCTGGGAGTGTAAGGCCAGGGAGCTGCAGAAAGTAGGCTTCTCCTCCTAGTCCTTTCCCCTCTTCTCCTGCCCCTCGCTAAGCCTGTCATCTCTCTCCGCCGTCCCCACACCACCTCCTCCCCCTCCCCACCCCTTCTTGCTCCCTGCACCTCTGCCTGGGCCTGTTTCCCACCGATCCCATCGCCCCCCTTCCCCTAATCTTATTCCTATGCCCTGTCTTCCCCCTGATCAACTCCCATTTTCCTGTTACCTGTGGAACTGTCGCTCCTCTGCTAATAAAGCCCCCTATATTCATGACCTTTTCTCTCTCGCTCCCTTCACCTTCTCACCCTTACTGAAACCTGGATCTCCCCCACCGACTCTGTCACCCTCTCCTACATTGGTCTCTCCTTCTCCCGCCAGCCCCACTCTGAAGGCCGGGGTGGTGGCGGCGTAGGCCTCCTCCTTGCATCTTCCTGCCAGTTCCAACCCCTCCCCCCTCTCTCTCCTTCCCCTCCTTTGAGGCTCACTCGGTATGCCTCTACTCCCCTCTCCACCTTCATGTTGCTGGCATCTACCATCCCCCTGGCTCCCTCTCCTCCTTTCTCTCCGAGTTCGAGTCCTGACTCATCCTAGTCCTCTCTAATGACATCCCCACACTCATCCTTGGTGACTTCAATATCCATGTTGAGGCACCCTCTCAGCCTTGCATCGCTTGCTTCCTCTCCTTAGCCTCTTCCTTTAATCTCCACCTTTGGACTAGCTCCCCCACCCACGCTGATGGTCACTCTCTTGATCTCGTGTTCTCTAGGAACTGTTCTGTCTCTGATCTCTCCTTCAAGCCCCATCCCATCTCTGACCATTTCCTTGACTCCTTCAACCTTTCCCACTGCTCCCCCTCCTCTTCCCCATCTCCCTGTCCCTTCTGTGATCTGCAGACCATTGTGCCCCAGGACTTTGCCTCCTTCCTCTCCCCTTTTCTCCCCTCTGTCTTCTCCTCCTCCTCCCCCGATTCTGCCATCTCCACCTTCAACTCTTCTCTCGCCTCCACCCTTGACTCCCTTCCCCCCCTCTCCTTCTGCCCGGCTTGCTCCCGTAACCCTCACCCTTGGCTCACCCCCACCATTTGCCATCTCCGCTCCTGCAGGGCTGCTGAACGCCTCTGGCGGAAATCCCACTACCACGCTGACTTCCTCCACTTAAAATTATGCCTCTCATCGCTCAACTCTGCTATCTCCCTCACTAGACAGCAGTACTATGTCTCGCACATTGAGTCCTGCTCCCAGGACCTTTGCCACCTCTTTTACACCTTTGACTCCCTTCTCAAACCACCACCACCCCACCCGTCATCCTCTTCTCTCTACACTCAGGATCTTGCTCTCTCTTTCACCTCTAAGATTGATAAGATCTGCCTGGAAACCACCTCGAAGTCCTCTCCCCCTACCACTCCCCCCTTTCTCCTCCCCTCTCCTGTCCTCCTGCCTCCCCTGAGGAAATCTCCTCCCTGCTCTCCTCCTCCAACCCCTCCACATACCCCCTGGACCCCATTCCTTCCTGCCTCCTGACCTCCATTGCTTCCACAGTCTCCCCTCCTGCATATCATCAATCTCTCCCACTCTACCGGCTCCTTCCCCTCTGCCTTTAAACACGCCACTATCTTCCCCCATCCTCAAAAAGTCCACTCTGGATCCCTCTGAACCCTCTAATTACCGTCCTGTCTCACTCCTTCGTTTTGCTTCCAAACTCCTTGAACGCGTTGTCTACTCCCGCTGCCTCGACCTCCTCTCTGCCAACTCCTCCCTTGACCCCCTCCAATCTGGTTTCCACCCCCTTCGCTCTACTGAAACCACTCTTGCTAAGGTCACCAACGATCTTCTTGTGGCTAAATCCAACTGCCTTTACTCTTTTCTTGTCCTCCTTGATCTCTCTGCTGCCTTCGACACGGTTGGCCACTCGCTCCTGCTTGAATTGCTTCACTCCCTGGGATTCTGGGACTCTGTCTTCGGCTGGTTCTCCTCCTACCCTTCTGACCGCTCCTTCGCTGTATCTCTTCCTAACTCCTCCCTCTCCTCCTCCCTACCCCTCTCAGTCAGGGTTCCCCAAGGCTCTGTCCTCGGCCCTCTCCTCTTCTCTAGCTACACCCAATCCCTAGGCAAACTCATTGCCTCCCACGATTTCCAATACCACCTATATGCTGACGACACTCAACTCTATCTCTCCACTCCATCCCTCTACCCCTCTGTTCAAGCTCATCTCACCAACTGTCTCTCTGATATCTCCGCCTGGATGTCTCAATGCCAACTCAAACTGAACATGGTGAAAACTGAACTCCTTATCTTCCCTCCCAATCCTTCCTCTTCCCTGTCAATTGCCATTGACGGGATTTCCATCCTCTCTGTCCCCCAAGCCCGTAGCTTGGGCTTCATCTTTGACTCGCACATCACCTTCAAATCCTACATTGACTCCATGGCCAAATCCTGCCGCTTCTCCCTCCACAACATTGCTGAGATCCACTCTTTTCTATCTGTCTCCTCTGCCAAAACTCTCATCCACGCCCTAGTCATCTCAAGCCTTGACTATTGTAACCTCCTTCTCGCTGGCCTTCCCCGCTCTCACCTTGCTTCTCTCATCTGTGTTCAAAATTCTGCTGCCAGGATCATCCACCTAGCCCGTCGCTGTGACCATGTGTAGCCTCTCCTCTCCTCCCTCCACTTGACTCCCCCTTCCTGAGCGTATTCTGCACAAACTCCTCGTCTTCACTTACAAAGCCCTTCACAACCTCGCTCCCCCCTACCTCCCTGCCCTGATCTCCCTCCATACCCCTGTGCGAGCACTCCGCTCCTCCTCCATCCCCTCCCTCATCTTCCCACGCCTCCCCTGCTCCCCCAACCGCCTTCGTCCCTTCTTCCTCACTGCCCCGCACTCCTGGAATTCCCTTCCTGCCCTCGTCCACCTTGCCCCCACCCTCCACACCTTCAAGTACCTCTTCAAAACCCACCTCTTCCACTCCGCCCTTCCGAACTCCTGCTAATCATCCCTACCTAGGATTATCCCCCACCTGTTTTCTGTAAACTCCTAATTTACTGTAACCAAGCCAAGAACGTGTACCTGAGTTCTCTCATCCTCATGAATGTTGCATTCCTTGTCTCTCCCTCTGTTCCCCCTTCTATGTCTCCCTTCCCCATGCCTTCTTTAGATTGTAAGCTCTCGGGCAGGGACCGTGTCTGTTTTATTCTCTGTAAAGCACCAGGTACATCACTGGCGCTATATAAAAGCTTATAATAATACGATACGATACGATACAGAGCTGGTAGGGCTAGGGAAGTCAAAGGCCAGAGCTCTGAACTTGCGACAGGGAGTTCCCAGCAGACTATGGCCCCAAGAGGGAGGGCAGTAGATTGGTAAGACTAGGGAAATGCTACTTTATCGTACGTTGCAGTGTAAATAAAAGGACTCTGCTGAAAAAAACCCTTGGGCTTGACAATTTATTTAATTATTTATTTAACACATTTTTATCGTGCTCTCCCCACATCAGTGGCTCAGAGCGGCTAATAAAATGATAAAAACAATATAAAATCACTTGAACAGTTAAAACATCATAAAAACACATCCTTCCCCTCCCCCAACCCTCCCCTTCATCCCTACCCACTCCACCCTCCCCCTTCCCTTCGCCAAATGCCTGACGGAACTCTGCAGAGAACTACGGTCAGATTAGGCTGGTCTGTTGCTGCAGGTTATTGGCTCTGGACTGAACAGAAATAAAATTGTTCCTCTGTGGTGTTGGCACAGTGTTAGTGATACAGTTTATTTTAAAGGCACGATATGGTCACACTTTGAATACGTGTTTGATGTAAGTTTATGAACTAGAGCCAGAGGCATATACAATTACATCACTAAGAATGGTGGGAAAGAATGCTCTGCAGTTCTTCTGCTGTTACTGGTCTACATTCCATTCATTATGTGTTGCACGAACTGTATTCTTCTTCTTCTTAAAATGGGCAGATTCTTTGCTCCCAGTATGAAATGCACTCTTGTTGTTCCAGAATATTGATACAGAAGTCATTTGTACTTGATAAACAAGGACAAACGAGAGAGCTGTAACAAATATGTTCAGTTGAGACAGCTTATCAATACTTACTTCCCCCAGAAAACATGTGGAGTTGGTAAAAATTTTCATATTTTTATCTCTACTAAAAAGACAAAAAGCTGTTAGTGATGTTAACAGAAGAATGGCATTAACCAAGTAACATGAAATAGAATTCAGACTGTAGTGGTGATAGTGCGTCATGTGAGTGAAGAGCGTCTGGTAAAATATTAAATGTACTGTATACTGTGCTGACTGGGATAATGGATGTGGCAGCTACCCTAGGGCATTTTTCTTTTGACTTTTAAAAATATTAGAATCAGATGAACAAAGCTGGATGCCTGCCAGAACCCAAAGCTGTGTTTTATCTCCTACAATTTCCTCCTAATTTCCTTTGTAGACAAAGTTTTGACCTCGGACCCATTTCTTGAAATCCTTTGTGTCGTGCAGCTCACGTTAATGCATTAGGCAGAAAGTTCATGTGCTGTCGCTGAAATGTCTCTCCTTTTGGGGGGGTTGAGGGGGAGGGGAAGAGGATGCAAGTGTTCCTGTTACTTAGTTATGTCCTTTGCCACATTCTAAATGTCTTTGTGCTAGGAATGAGATTACAGTATAATTGTGTAAAATCAGTCTTGGTTTTTGTGTTAAAGGGAATTTGAAATGCATACAAAGAGCAATTTGGTCCTTTATTGGCATCTTTTTTAATTTGAGGGTTTAGGGGCTCACTTTCTTTTCTCATCTCTTTTCAGTGTCCCCCAGCTTTTTCACTGACACTTTTGTGCATTAATACATTATAGTGCTTTGTGCTGAAGTGTCACACGTCTCATTTTAAAAACATACAGCCCCCCCGAATTAAAAATTCCTCCATCTTTTTATTTAAAATATTATTTATTTATTTTTATTTTAAGAATTTATACCCCGCTTCCTCCTGCCACAGGCAGCTCAGAGCGGCGGACAACATCAATAAAACACACATACCTCAAAACATTAAAACATCATCCCTCAATAATAATAATAAGGAAGAAAAAACCCACCTACCTTCACCACCCCCTACCACCCCATTACCCCTTTCCCTCGCCAAATGCCTGACGGAATAGCCAGGTCTTACAGTTCCTATGAAAGACTGGGGGGTCTGGGGCCAGACGAGCCCCCATCGAGAGGGAATTCCAGAGGCGCGGTGCAGCCACCAAGAACACCCCATTCTGCGTGCCCTCCCCCCCCCCCCGGCGACCTCCGACATGGTGTCCCCGGACGACTGCAGGGACTGATCTAGAACCTGGGGAGTGAGGCGGTCTCGCAAATAAGCAGGGCTCAGGCCATGTAAGGCTTTATAGATTAAAACCAACACTCTGAATTGGGCCCGGAAGACTATTGGCAACCATTGCAGAGTTCGAAGCACCGGTGTGATGTACTCCCGGTGGCCCAACCCCAACAAGAGTCGGGCCGCCGCATTCTGCACCAGCTGCAGCTTCTGAGCTGTCACCATTGTATTATTTTCTATAATACATTTTAGTAATATAGCCAAATAACTGTATCATGCATGGAAAATATTTAAGCATTACTGACCGCTACATTTAAAAAAAAATCTGAGCGGTTAAGAAATATAGGGCCACGGTCATGGTGGTAGCAAACTCTCATTGAACCCATGCTGTTCAATGGGTATCAGTAGAGCAAAAACTTTTGGTTGGCGACCATTCTAACTTCCCGCCAGCAACACATGTGTTCTGTGATTACAAACAATAAAAGGGAGTCCAAGGGGGTGGGGGTGTCCCCATCCCTCACCTGCCTCTGCCTCCTAGTGGTGCTGCAGCAGCAGCAGAACACCAGGACACCGATAGGATTGGGGGATAATGCTGTTTGTTCACAAACAACTCCTCCCCATGACAGTGATCAGAAGGTTATTGCCTTGTAAAGAAGGTTCTTCGAGATGGCTCCTTACATTCTCACAACTGGGTTGTGCATGCTCACCATTGTCAAATAATAGACTACGTAATGGTCTCGAGCTCCTCTAGTATAAAAAGCGCTCTCCTCCTTAGAATGACAGTTCCTTCCAACCTTTTCTAGGAATATAAGCAAAAGATTCCATGCAGGGCTGGAAGGGTGGTTGTTGTAAGAATGTTAGGAGCCATCTTGAAGAACCTTGTTTACAAGGCAGCAACCTTCTGTTCTTCTTCGAGTGGCTCCTCACAGCTGTTTTTACACAGCTCTTCCGGGTGGTGGGTCCGTGGGTGTGCTGGTGCATGGGCCGGTGCATGGTGCATGCACACGGCTGCACACGCATCCCCACTCACCCCCCACTCATCTGCACCCATGGAGCAACCACCGTTTCTCCCGGTTGCTCCATGCATGGGGACGAGATGGGGGGTGAGTGGGGATGTGTGTTAGGCAGGCGCATGCACAAACACCCACTCACTGCAGGCATACATACCACATCATTCACACAGAACTCCCCAACCCATGAACATGCAGAAATCTGCATGTTCATGGGTGGGAGAGGCCCGTGTAAAAAGGGCCACATTCTCACAACTGTCTTACTTNACTTGTTAGATCTGTGTTTGATACCGTTGACCGTGAGATCCTGGTGACTCACTTGTGGGACTGAGTCAGAGTTGGTGGAATTGTTCTTGAACGGTTTCGCTCTTTCCTGGCCGGAAGAACTCAGCGGGTGCTGCTTGGGGAGTGCTCGTCATCTCCCTGGGACCTCATGTGTGAAGTCCCGCAAGGTTCTATTCTTTCCGCTCTCCTGTTCAATGTGTACGTGGAGCCTTTGAGTGAGGTCATGAGAGGGTTTGGCGTATATTGTCAGCAGTATGCGGAACCATCTGAAGCTGAATCCTGACAAGATGGAGGTGATGCTGGTGGATGGGGCTGAAGAAGTGTTGTCCCCTGTCATTGATGAGATCCGCCCTCCTTTGGTCCCTCAGGTACATAAACTGGGGGTGCTCCTCGATTTGCAGCTCTACCTGGGTGTCCAGGTGGTGGCTGTGGTGAAGAGCGCCTTTCGCCAATTGCATCTGGTGTGATGGCTTTTGCCGTTTGTGTAGAACTCCGACCTGGCCACCATCATCCATGCTTTCATCACCTCAAGACTGGACTATTGCAACGCACTGTACACGGGGCTACCTTGGTGCCAGTTTGGAGATTGCAGCTGGTGCAGAATGCGGCGGCCCATCTCCTGATGGGGATGGGTCATCATGAGCATATTCAACCAGTGCTCTATGCTCTGCACTGGCTGCCTATAGTCTTTCGGGCCGGATTCAAGGTATTGGCTATAAAGCTCTATAAGGCCTGGGCCCTGCCTACCTGTGGGGCTGCCTCACCCCCTGGATCCTGGAGCGATCCCTGCAGTCAACTGGGGGTGCCCATCTCGAAGTCCCCCGTGTTCCTTGGGTGGTGACCATAAGAACATAAGAAGTGCCATACTGAGTCAGACCAATGGTCCATCAACCCCAGCATCCTGTCCTCCAAGAGTGGTCAATCTCAATCGCATGGGAGAAGAACCAACAGTCACAATGGGAAAATCCATTCCCCGTTGTACACTCCGAGCTCCGGACAGTAAAATGTTCATCCTGTAAGCTACTTGGTTAATAGCCATTAATGTATCTCTTCTCTAAGAACTTATCCAGTCCTTTTTAAAACTCACCTATACTACTGGTCTTGACAACGTCCTCTGGCAACAAATTCCATAAGTTAATTATGCATTGAGTGAGTATTTCCTTTTATTTGTTTTAAATCTGCCGGCAGCTAGTTTCATGGAGTGTCCCCTAGTTCTAGTACTGTTTGAGAGGGTAAATAACCGTTCCATACCACTAAAGATTTTATAAACCTCTATCATGTCCCCTCTGTCTTCTCTTCTGTAAACTGAAGAGACCCAGCTTGTCAAGCCTCTCTTTTTACGGAAGCCGTTCCATACCCTTTATCATTCTCGTTGCCCTTCTCTGTACCTTTTCTAGTTCAGCTATGTCTCTTTTGAGATGGAATGACCAGAACTGCACACAATATTCCAGGTGCGGTTGCACGATTGATTTGTATAGAGGCATTATGACTTCTTCAGTTTTATTCTCTATCCTTTTGCGAATAACTCCTAACGTTCTGTTTGCTTTTTTGACTGCTGTGGCACGCTGGGCTGAGGATTTCAGTGTATTGTCCACAAACTCTTCCAGATCCTTTTCCTGAGTGGTAACTCCTAGCTTAGTACCCAGCATTGTGTATGCATAGTTTGGGTTCTTTTTCCCTATGTGCATCACTTTGCACTTGTCCACATTAAATCTCATCTGCCATTTAGATGCCCAGGCACCCAGTCTCGTAAGATCCTGTTGCAGTTCTTCACAGTCTGCTCGTGTTTTAACTATCTTGAATAACTTGGTGTCATCTGCAAATTTGATCACCTCACTCTTAACGCCCTTTTCCAAATCATTAATGAATATAATAAACAGCACCGGGTCCCAATACAGATCCCTGGGACACACTACTTTTTACATCTCTCCATTGTGAAAACTGACCATTCAGTCCTACCCTTTGCTTCCTATCCTTTAACCAGTTACTGATCCATAGTAAGACACTACCTCCTATCGCATGACTTTTTAATTTTCTCAAGAGTCTTTTATGTGGGACCTTATCAAATGCTTTCTGGAAATCCAGGTACACTATATCTACTGGGTCTCCCTTGTCCACATGCTTATTTACACCCTCAAAGAATTCCAACAGGTTAGTGAGGCATGACTTACCTTTACTAAATCCGTGTTGACTCTTCCCCATTAAGCCATGTTTGTCAACATGCCCTGTAATTCTGTCCTTAATGATGGTTTCCACCATTTTGCCCGGCACAGACGTCAAGCTTACTGGTCTGTAGTTTCCAGGATCGCCTCTGGATCCCTTTTTAAATATCGGGGTTACATTTGCCACCCTCCAGTCCTCGGGTACAGTGGCAGATTTTAGTGACAGGTTACAAATTACTAACAGTAGGTCTGCGATTTCATATTTGAGTTCCTTCAGAACTCTGGGGTGAATACCATCTGGTCCTGGTGATTTGTTAGTATTTAGCTTGTCAATTTGCTCTAGAACCTCCTCCAGAATCACATTGATTTGTGACAGCTCTTCCAATTCATACTTACAAAGTAAGGTTCAGGCGTGAATATCTCCCTAACATCCTCTGCAGTGAAGACCGAAGCAAAGAACTCATTTAGCTTCTGTGCAATGTCCGTTTCCTCCCTAAATACCCTTTTCAGCCCCTGGTCATCTAGCGGCCCAGCTGACTCTCTAGCAGGCTTCCTGCTTCTGATGTACTTGAAAAAGCTTGTATTATTTAGTTTTAGCATCTTTAGCAAGTTGCTCCTCAAATTCCTTTTAGGCCTGCCTTTTTAACTTTTTACATCTACTTTGGCAACACTTATGCTCTTCCCTATTTACCACATTGGGACTCTTTCCATTTTTTTAAAGGAGGGCGGGCTTTGTGGAGGGCGTTCTCAGTAGCCACATCCAGGCTGTGGAACTTGCTCCTGATGGAAGTCCGCCTGGCCCCAGACCGCCCCTCTTTCCAAAGACGTTGTAAGACCTGGCTGTTCTGCTAGACCTTCGGTGAGGGAGACAGGTGAAGGGTCGGGGATGGGTTAGTGGGGGGAAGGGCTTTTCTAACTCCGCTGTTCTGTTCATTGTTTTATATTTTGGATTTTTCATCTATTTTTGTGTCTTATATATGTATTTTTATGTATTTAATTTTTGCACTTTGTAAGCTGCCCTGAGCTGTCATGGGCACCAGGGTTCAGGGTACAAATAGAAATAAATAAATCCAATTATCCCAATTTTTGGACGAATCAGACTGATCTAATCTGATTTTGAGATGGGGATCTGATCCCTCGAAACCTGCCTGTGTCCTGCCTGCTTCAGCACCTGTACTAGCAGCGCTGCTATGGTGGGCGGGGCAGGATTCTGGGGGAGGCGGGCACCAGGCACTGGCAGGGATCCAGGGGAGGCAGATATTTGGAGCTGGGCAGTGCTGGGAAGTGGGGTTAGAAGGACTGGGGAGGGGTGGGGATGGGGTAGTTTGCTACTTACCTTTTCTTCCTAGGCTCTGGCGACACCCTCTCAGGGCTGCACCAGGAAGAAACTATAACCCCCCAAAAGCAATGTGAATGCGCAAAATAGCCACCATGGCCATTGTGTGCATGTGCAGCCTAGATGCCACTTTCCAAAATGGTGCTGATGCTGCTGTTGCCATTTTGGAAAATGGCTGCACATGCGCAGAATGGCCATGGTGGCCATTTTGCACATGCACATTGATTTTTGGGAGGTTAGTTTCTTTCTAGCACGGCCCTGAGAAGGCTGCACAGGTTGCCGGAGCCTAGAGGAAGAAAAGGCAAGTGCAAACTACCCCTGGCCCCACCACTGCCTGGCCCTTCTACCCCCAACTCTTCCTCCCCAGTGCGTCTGCCCAGTGCCTGAGCCAGGCAGAGGTCCGGGGGAGGCAGAGGTGGGGGCAGACATATGGTTTAAAATTGTATTGGTTGGAATCTGATTTAAATTGGAATTGAAGGTTGATCAGTCCGATATTGAACCGATACTGATTTTCACTACAATTTCCCATCTCTACCAGTTAATTCTGTTGTATGACAAAAATCTCTTTTTAAAAAAACCTAGTCTGATTACTTCACCAGGTGTTCTCTAGCCTGTATTCTTGTATTATGAAAAATTACTATAACAGCCTCAATTCACCTTCTTTGAACCATTCATGATCTTGTACCTCTGTTGTAAACCTCTTGATTGTCTCTAAGCTAAAGGGCCCTAATCTTCTCACAAGGAGATCTTTTCATGCCCTTGTTCATCTTTGTTGCCCTTCTCTTATACCTTTTCGAATTCTAATTAATGAATGTATTCATTTTATTGTATTTATATGCTGCCCCCCCCCCCCCCCCCCCCCC
>QEPC01000281.1:579341-590733 GCA_003113815.1 Sphenodon punctatus | reverse complement strand
CCCCCCCCCCCCCCGCCACGCCCATGGCATCTCGGGGCAACTTCCAACACAGTATAAAACAATACATTAAAACATTAAAATCTACACTATCATCATTAAAACCCATTTTAAACACACACACCCCAAATTTAGCCCACCCTCCCCTCCCCGCCTCCGAAGGCCTGGGAGAACAGCCGTGTCTTACAGGCCCGACGGACGGCCAACAGATTTGAGGTCAGCCGTGCTTCCTCTGGGAGGGAGTTCCACAGCCGGGGCCCAGCCACCGAGAACGTCCTTTCCGTTGTAGCCCACCATTGTACGCGGGGGACCTGCAGGAGGGTGCCCCCAATGGACCAAAGGGTCCGTCCTGAATCGCAGAGGGTGAGGCGGTCCAGGAGGTATCCAGGTCCAAGACCGTGTAGGGCCTTATAGATCAAAGTCAAAACCTTGAATCTGGCTCAGCACGTTACAGGCAGCCAGTGCAGTGCACGGAGCACCGGTGTTACGTGCTCTCGTCGGCCCATCCCTGTTAAGAGACGGGCCGCCGCATGCTGTACTAGCTGCAACCTCTAGGCCAGCGTCAGGGGAAGCCCCATGTAGAGCGTGTTACAGTAGTCCAGCCTCGAGGTGATAAGGCATGGATCAAAGTGGCCAGGTCGGGTCTGGAGTTGTACGGGTGCAGCCTCCACATCAGATACAGCTGGCGGAACGCCGCCTTCGCCACCATATCCATCTGCTGATCTAGATGGAGACCAGCGTCCAATAACACCCCCAGACTCCAAACCTGCTGGGCCACAGAGGGGCACACCCCCTCCACAAGAGGGGGCAACACCTCACCTGCCCCCTCTTATCGGGATTGAACTTCAGTCTGCTCTGCCATAACCAACTTGCCATGGCTTCCAAACACTGAGACAGCACAGACACGGCAGGGCCTGGGTCGGCTGAAAAAGAGAGGTAAAGCTGGGTGTCATCAGCATATTGGTGGCAACGCACACCAAACCCTCTCACGATCTCCCCCAGGGGCTGCATATATATATTGCACAGTAAAGGAGACAGGATTGAACCTTGTGGAACACCACAGTCCAGGGCCCGGGTGCTAGATGTTTCTGCTCCCAGGACAACCCGCTGGGTCCTCCCCGAGAGGAATGACTGGAACCAACCAAGGGTGGTCCCATCCAGACCCCCCCAGGTCACACAACCGTCTCAACAGCAGCCCATGGTCCACTGTGTCAAACGCGGCCGAGAGATATAGCAGGACCAGTAGTGTCGAACGTCCTGCATCCATGTCCTGGTGGAGATCGTCCACCAAGGCCACCAACGCTGTCTCTGTACCACAACCGGGCCGAAACCCAGATTGACACGGGTTGAAAAAAACGATGCTGTCTAGGGGAGCCCAGAGCTGCAAGGCCACCACCCATTCAGTAACCTTCCCTAAAAAGGGAAGGTTAGAGACGGGTCGGTAACTGGTGAGTGTGTCCACATCCAAGGATGACTTCTTCAACAGGGGGCGCACCACGTCCTCCTTGAGACCGGGGGGCAAACTCCCCTGCCGAAGGGACACGTTGACAACCTCCGCCAGCACTGGCCCCAGTATCTCCCTGGAGGCTTTCACCAACCAGGACGGGCAAGGATCTAATTCACAGCTGGTGGCCCTAACCGACCCCAGGATCTCCACAGCATTGGCTGACGTCACTTCTGTAAAAACTTCTGTAAAAATAGATCTCTTTTAAAGTGGCCAGTACTGTGCACATATTTAAGGCAGGGCATGAAATTTGTAAGTGCCTGGGAGCCATTGGTGAAGTGGGGCAAGAATAGTTTACTATCAGGCTAAAATCTGCCAACTACATTTTATTTATTTTTTTTGCTCCCGGAATTTGATCTGAAATTTCATGCCCTGTTTAAGGAATGGGAGGAGCATAATGGCACCATATTATTTTTTCTCTCCCTTTTGTAGTAGTGCCTGATAATCCGGTTAAAAACCTGATAATGTGTATGGACACTTAGGATTATTTTTGCCCAATATACATTACTTTTGCACTTGCTAACCTCAAAAGTTCATGTCTGCCTTTTTATTGCCAAGGTATCCTGTTTTGTGAGGACTTCCTGTAACTCTGTAGTTTTATTTTGGACATGACATGAAATTGTTCAAGATAATTATCTGCAAACCTTCCCAATGATACAGCTTTCAGTGCTTCTCCCTCTGACTTTCCCAACCCCACTAAGGAATGAGGGGTAAGCGGGTGCTCTGGGCTGATACAGTGGGCATTCTGCAGGAGGAGGGCAGGGAGATGGTGGGGTCCTGTGCAGAGCAGCCCTGTGGGGCAGAGTGGTTAGTGTAGTCCTCTTGGGAGGACTCTTAAGAGCGAGCCTCAACCCAGGGAGGGAAATTCTATGGGGGAGGGGGGGGGAGAGGGGAGCATACACAAAGGAGTGGGACATTAAGGGGGGAGAGTAGGAATAGAGCCTTCCACAGTGAAAGAGAGGGAGCACTTTACAGGGGGCAGCTTTATTCTGTATCCCCAATATGGAACCTAGTACAGGGGAAGGTATGCAGAATGGGCAGTGTTTTACAAGAAAGGGAGCCCTGTCTAAAGGGGGGTCTTGTAGAGAGAGTGAGTTGCAGAATAATGGACATAATTGTGCTGGGGAAGAGCCCTGGACAGAGGAGAACTGATTGACGGAGCTTTGTGCAGGGGGAGAGCTGCAGGATGGGTAGCATTATGCTAGGTGGAGAGTCCTGTACATGGGCACAGTAGAATCAGGGAGCCTTGTACAAGGAGTGAACTAGCCAGGGTGTCCTATACAGGGGGTGGTCCTATAAAGCAGAATGGCCAGTCTTGCACAAGGAAAAGAGCTCTGACAGTGGGGAGTAGAGTGGAAGACTCCTGTACAAGCCATGAGCTAGAGAGATCAGAGAGAGCAGTTTTCGGAAGTTTGCAGTGCTTAAAGCTAACCAAAGTTGTTGTTGTTGTTGTTGTTGTTGTTTGTTGTTTTAATAAAGCAGGAAGCTACCAATACAAATCAAGCTTCCCCTTGCTTGCTATTTGAAGGAAGTAACATCCTTCTAAACTGAAGGGAGAAACTCTTCCACCTTAGCCTCCCCTAAGCCTTGTTCCCATAGTGGTTATGCTGCTCAGCATTTTACTGCGCCAGCAGGACAAATTTTCTCCATTGCATTGTATTTGACAAAAAACTTGGATATTGCATAATCAAAAAAGCCTCTGGTTTACAAGACGAGTTAAGACTCTTGCAAATTCAATCATGCGCTAAAAAGCATGGAAACTGCAAGCTAAGGATCCCGCCTTAACTTCCATGCCATGTTAGCAGTAAAGACATTGTACAGTCTCGCATATTGTGCTCGCTTACAACTTTGGCTCCATGCACCCATGCTTTGCCTTCGTCTTTCAAACCCAATTCTCTTCCTCTTTGCAGGTTGGGGGCAACACTGAAGCTGGGGACAGGAGGTCATGAGCTGGTCCCTCACCTCTTCCGTTCCCACTATCTTTTCATTTCAGTTGAGGAGAATGGTACAGCTAACTGACTCACAACCGTTCCTCTTACCCATTAGTCTCCACTGCCCTCCCAGAGCACAGTGAAGCTGGGTAGAGTTGTATACAAATGTTTAATTAAAACTAAGTTCGGTATGCATTGAAATTAATAAAATGGAATGGCCATTGGAAGGAATGGAGGCAACAGCAAGTGCCAATTTCTAAATAAATACTGTTGTATAATTTCACAATCACTTAATTGGATGTTGGAATGACAACACAGTCGCACCTTTGGGAGTACGTAGGGAAGGCAAGAGGATGTGAAATGATGAGAAAGGCACCAGATGCAGTAAGTGGAATGGTTGGACTGACAGGGAAAACTACAAAGAGTGTGCAAGATTAAGTAAGTGGGTGGAATGACAGGAGGAATTAGAAATAGTTACAATAATAAGGTTCTGAGTGAAATAACGGATTTGGAAGACTGATGGGATATCTGAGGAAGCAGTCCTATTGTTTTACCCACTTACCATAGTTGACTCCCTATCCTTTGACTCCCAATAGCTTTCCTTCCTGTAATTCCATTTCCTCTTCTGTGGTTTTTTTTTTTTTGTTGGTTTTTTTTTGTCATTCCACACACACCTTACTTCTGTTCCATATGACACATACAGACAAACATTGTATGTGCAAGGACGTTTGAGTTTTGTGTGAGGGGAGTGGAGACTACAGGGTTAGAGGGGCGACTTGAACCCAGGACTCTTTGGTTGTCTGTTTCAAGGTTGAGAGCAGGGGAGAACAGGCTTGGAATGAGGACTATTGAGTTTCCTGTGAAGGTAATACAGCCTGCTGGATTAGAGTAGGGTGGAGCGGCTGGAAACCAGGAGTCCTGAGTTCTCTGTTACAAGGCTGGAACCAAGTAGATTAGAGGGGGAGAAGCGGTGAGAGCCCTCCTGTCCCCAGCTTCAGTGTTGCACCTAACCTGTAAAGAGGAAGAGGATTGGGGCTGAAAGACGAAGGCAAAGTGTGGGTGCATGGAGCCTAAGTTGTAAAAGAGCACAATATGTGAGACTGTATAATGTCTTTACTACTAACATGGCACAGAAGTTAAGGCGGGAGCCTTAACTTGCAATTTCCATGCTTTTTAGTGTATGATTGAATTTGCAAGTGCATTAACTCGTCTTGTAAATCTGAGGTTTTTTACTTTGAAATATGTATTATTATTTAGCTTGATACCTGCGACTCCTTTTGGCTTATGATTCGCTGCCACAGAGTGACCTCCATATAGGCTGGTCACATCTGAGATCAAGTTCAGACTCTTGGTGCTTTTTATTCCATTCAAGGTCTATATGAAAAATTGTACAACATCCTTCCTCTCTTCCTCTTCTCAGGTTTATTTCTCCTTGGTAGAGGTCTTTTCTGGACCTCCATCAAAGATTGTCGCCTAGTACCACTCCCATCATCACGCACGGCAAGAATTTCAGTTACCTGAAAGGTAGCAGGGCTATAGTTATCTTTGGAGCATCTCTGACTTTAAATGGGCATCAGATATTAAGTCGCTCACTGGCTTAATAATAAAAAGAAAAACAAAAAACAACTCATTTGACCAACATATAAAAGGGTCTTCTCAATGGGTAATGTGTTGCTATATATAGTGGGCATCGAAGTCTAGAGGAAGAAAGCAGACTATATGGAATTAGAGAGATTCTGAATTTGAAAAGCATGCTTCTGCTATAAATACATTTACTATATTGTAGGTGGCCCCTATGATAAATACACCTGGGAGAGATTAAAGAACGTTTCTTTTTTTCAGGTTGCTTTGTATGTTTGATAGCCCTCTGCCTATAAATCATTCTGCTGTTCTGTTAAATCATTCTGCTGTTCTGTTAATACCCTATCACCAGGCTCTGTAGAATGGTGTTTACTAGTAACAGCTGCAAACAGAGCTGAAGAGGCAGCAGTCAGAAGTGTACATGAGGATAAAGGGTGAATATGCATATGTTTGCTATTTGGTCTGCCTGATATTCCCTTTCTAAATGTGTGTTGAGGGGCAAAAATGAGAATAGAAAACCTTCATACTTTTAAAGTTCTCCCTTCACTTGGAAGATCAAGTTTTAAAGAGTTCTCTATCATGGACACTGGGAATTTTTAATACAATGGTCAAATACAATGTTGCAATTTCCCACATTAAAGATGGAGGGAAGGGGCTAAATTTGCTGGGGAAAGACTTAAAGTTACTTAATTTGTTGAAACTTAAAAGAAGATACACTGTTAAAATAATGGCAAACTGAAAAATAGGGACACATTAAGGCCACAAACCACTTACTTTGGAGTAGTGCTATTGAAGCCTGCTGTAACTTGAGTTTCTGGAAATCTGAAGCCAGCAGTTTCCTCCAACACTATCACTTAATTATTTATGAGTGAGGGTGAAGGAAGGAAATTGGAGCAGCTGATTTACTAATTTGCAGGATACACTTCCACACCCTGTACACCAAAACCACTCTTTACTTAAAGAGGCATCCTGTGCTCATGTTGTCCTTTTTATCTTGGGGCACTTTAACTCTAGTTGTATCCGTGCACTTTTTAATGGGCTGTTGCCTATGTAAACTCTAATTCTGAGATATATTCTTTGAAGCTGCACCTCTGCATATGGCTGCTCAAATTAATTATTAACAAGACAGGAATGTTTGACCTTAGTTTTTTTCTCTTTGTGTTTCTGATGAAAGTCAAGGTTTGTTGATGGGTTGAGCTGGGGGAGAAAAAAACGGTTTGCTTTATTTTCTATAAGTTTCCCTACACTTAAGAGACAAACATGTTTTAATAATGAAAAGTTACACACTTCTGTCAGCTGGTAGCTAAACCTTTTAAAAACAAACCGTAAAAACTTAGTGTTCTCTCTCCTGGTGAGGCAGATGGTCCTTGTTGAGTTTACCTCCTTCTCTCAAATCAGAGGCAGGATCAGGCTTTGAATGACAGCCAAGGTGTGGGGGAGGAGCTAACCCCAACCTGGCCCCAGATCTGTTCCTGCTTTCAACAAGAGAACAGCAGGATAGAATCTCTCCTCAGCTGAGTGGGGAGAGGCTTGCCTTAGTTTAAATTAGCAGAGACTACTGTCCTATCTTCCAGTCTCTGTGGCCCGATGAGCTGAACCTCCCTCCCCAGATCTCCCCCCTCTTGAGGGAGGGTAGCATGGGGATGGTAGCAGGGCCCACAGTGTGCCGGGTTGCTCTCCCCACCCAGGATGTCTCAGGAGAACACGGGGGCCGGGATGTGAGGGCTAGCGCCTCACTCCCCAAGGGCCGAGCTGTACCTGCACATTCTGATTTGAGAGGCTCACAGATGCTTCCTGAGATTCACTTAAGAGGTCTCCACTTCCAATTCAAGGCCCTCCTGTTCATTCTGGCAGCAGCCTCTCGGGTGTTTACCAAATTGCTGGTGGTTTTTGTGGCGTCCCTACGCCAGAGAGGAATCTTTGTCTTCCCTTTCCTCGACAATCTCCTGGTGAGGGCGGACTCATGCCAGAGTTGCATGGAAGCTGTTCGTGCCACAGTCTGTCTCCAAGATCATGGGTTCATGATCAATTGGGACAAACCTTCTCTGACACCGTCCCCCAGCACCTTAGTCACCTGGGTGTAATTATCAACACAGGAGTGAACAGAGTTTTCCTCGTTCCAGAGAGGGTAGAGAAGGTCAGAACCTTGATCGCCCGTGTGAAGAGGACAGGTGCTCCAGACATCATGACCCTGGCAAGATGTCGCCCTTATGGTGTTGTGCATGGAGACAGTGAGTTGGCCTGCTTCCACCTCCTGCTACCCTGGTAGTCTCAGATTGTAGCCTAGATCAGGACCCAGATCCATCTACCCTCAGAGATTGCAACAGCCCTAGACAGGTGGATCCACCCAGGCCACTACTCCCAAGGCCTCCCATTCTGGAACCGCACATGGTCACGCTGACCACAGACATGAGCTCATCTGAATAGGGAGCCCACTGGATGGGGATCCCAGCGCCAGGCACCTGGTCAGTGACTGAGACATCTCTTCGCGTTAATCTTCTGGAGCTTAGGGCCATTGGATTACCCCTTCATTTCTCCAGGACCCTGTTGCAGAAGCATGTCCTTGTGTACACCGAGAGTACAACTGCCATGGCATACATTGGTTGTCAGTACAGAACAAGGTCAACAGCCCTAATGAAGAAGGCAGTCACCTGATTTGGCTGGACGGAGCAGTCTCCTATCTCTGTTTGCCCTTCACGCCAAGGGCATCCTCAATAAGAAGGCAGAGTAGCTGAGCCGTCAGGACATCCAACCAGGGGGATGGGCCCTCAAACAGGAGTCTTCCAGCAAATCATCACGAAATGGGGAAAACCAGTTCTGGACTTATTTGCCTCTTTGGACAATCACAGGATCCCAGGTACTTCTCCCGACACAAGGATGGATGCCCTAATCTCCCCTTGGCCTTGCAGTCACCTCTACACTTTACTCCAATTGCTCTTCTATGGAGCATGCTCCAGCAGATCAAATGGGAAGGAGCTAAGGTCCTCCTCATTGCTCCGGAATAGCCAAGAAGATTGTGGTTTGCTGTGATCAGGGACCTCCAAGTGGCACCAGCTTTTTGCTTACCCATTCATGTGGCTCTTCTCCGACCAGGCCTCCTTTTCTACCAGGGTCTCGACAAGCTACAGCCAAGGCCCTGAGCCAAATGCTGGTCTTCAATTTGCGGATTTCCCACAAAATCCCCCCCCCCCCCCCGGTGGAATCTCCTGCTTCGCTTCTCCCAGCATAGAAGTTCCAGCCTGCGTTGGGGAGATGCAGGGCAGGAGATTCCATGGGGGAAGGGGATGAAGAAACCCTTGGGGATTTACTTTGCTTTCCTCCTACTCCCCTCCCCCAGGCTGCGTCAGGTGGGAGGGGGCTCCCAGGGCTCTCCTCCCCACTCTTCACAGCCTGGTAAATAAACTGACCCGGCAGTAGCTGTGACAGCAGCATCAGCTCCTTTCAGTGCACTCCCCATTCGGCTCCTCCGAGCCACTTCCTGGCCTCTCCCAGAGTGACGTGGCCAGATGATGTTATCTTGCTGCGTTGCTCTAGGAGGCCCTGTTGGGAGGGGCCAGAAAGTGGCTAGGAGGAGCCTGATGGGAAGCGTGCTGAATGAAGCTGCTGTTGCCACCGCCGCTGCAAGTTTGCTTATTTGCCAAAAATGGCAAGGGGCAGGGGAGGTGAGCCTTGGCGCCCTGCCCCACCCCACCCAACGCAGCCTGGGAGGGAGGGGAAGCCTGATAGGGGGAAGAGAAGCCGGCCCTGTGCTACATGGGAGACTGGGGAGCATGGCATGGTGAGGTGTAGAATCAGACCCTGAGCCTCCCAAACTCCCGCAGAATTTTCTTTTTTAATTCTGTGGGAGAATTGGGTCCCTGGCTATAGCTCACTGCCTTGTTGCTAAGTGCAAGTAGCGAGAGAAATTCAGATACATGGAGAGAGTCCTCCAGGCCCTTCTGGCCTCCTGTAGACACTCCATCAATAGGGTCTACGATTCTACTTGGCAGGCATTCTAATAGGGCATCTCGGCTATCTCTGCAGAGGTCGCAGATGTGCTAGCCTTTACTCTAGGACTGGCTAGAAAAGAAACTCCATGCCAACACCCTGCGTAGACAAGTTTCAGCTCTTCCATCTTTCCTGGCCATGCAGGCAGGGATTCCTCTAGTCGCGTACCCTTGTGTGAGACACCTTCTAAAAGCAGCAATGGTCATCTTGCCCCTGGTAAACCATTGTTTTCCCTCCTAGAGGCAAACAAAGTGCTGGAAGTGCTACAGGTTACCCCCTGCCCTTTGAGCCTCTCCATCAGGTGTCGCTGAGGACAGTGTCTTTCAACGTCACCTTCCTCGTGGCCATTACTTTTGCCAAGAGGGTCTTGGAGCTTGGGGCACTGTCTGGATCCCGAGCTATATAGATTTGGCAAGGACAAGGTGTCACTTTGTCTCCACCCTGCTTTCTTAACAAAAGTCAACACTCCCTTCCACAGGAGCCAGGACATAGAGCTGCCCTCCTTTTGTTCCAACCCGCAGCATGGTAGGGAGATCCTGTGGCACAAGCTGGATGAGGAGGGTCCTTAAGATCTACTTGGAAAGGACAAAGGACTTCAGAGTGGATGTAAGAAACATAGGTCTGTACCTGTGGTATGCCATGCTTAAGTGCTGACTATGCTGAAGGGTTGTTTTTGACTCTGGAGGGTGACAGTGCATACCTAAGGGTGAGCGAGTAAAAGGCAACGATACCGCTCACTGAATGAGGATTTGGCACCCGCTTATGTCTAGTGTTAGCGCTTAAGCTTTGTTTATTAAAGCAGAAATGTCTCTGCTACTCTATCAGGTAGGGAAACATAAGGATATCCTCTGTTGTTGCACAGATATTTTCCAGACACATTCTAGTCAAACACCCCCTCACCCCCGTCCAAACTGCAGATCTCTAGACGTAACTCTCCTGCCACGTTTTATAACAAAAGACTTGTCCAGTAGATTCCTACCAAGACTGGCCAAAGGAGGAAAGTAGTTTCAAAGGCAGTTTAGCATACCTGCCAACATTTGAACATCAGAAGTAGATTTATGCATTATGTACAAAAAAGCATACATCAGTATATTATAAATTAATAGAAACTGTTTCATTTTTTTCCCTTTTGATCCCTCTTCCTGCTTGTATCTCGGTCTTTCTGTCTCATTGCAGTTTCTCTTTCCTTCTATCTTTCTCTTGACTTTTATTTTTTTAGTGTCTCTGCCTTTATTTTGCTTTTTAAAAGTGTGGAAGATAGCAAGACAGGAAGTGGCTGAGAAGGGAAACTCTGAGCATATTACTGCGAGGATCTGGCAACCACGGATGAAAGCTTGCAGTGTTAACAAATGAGACAGTAGCCCACACTAGGTGGGTGTCCACTTGCTCGTTTACTAGGTGTATGCCCCTACTGACTATGTGGCCACCAACATGGGTGCGTGCACGATCCACATGTGGCTTCCACGCAAGATGCACATATGCTGTTTGCGTGGGGTACAGGGTATGGGATCGAGCCTAGTGAGATAATACCCACAGGGTCACTGGGAGTGCCTCACTCGTATGGTGGAGATGAACACCCATAAGTTAACACCCGTAAGTGTGTACTGTGCATGTCTTTGTTTTTGACATCACTGAAGACGGAAGGAGGAAGCCTGAGTTCTGTGGCATGTATGTACTAGGGCAGTAGACCAGCTCTGAAAGCGGTACTTGCTAGGCCTGACTTTAGTGGCAGAAAAAATCCATACATGATAACTTATGATGCCTTACCTTGTATTTCCTGTTTTTTGTTACTTGTTTTTCTATTTAAGGTCCTTTTTGACTGCATTATCCACTTTTTGAGGGGAAGACTTGAAGCACATGAGACTGTGGAGCCAGACCTGTGTCACATAGGGTGATTTCAGATGTTACGGGGGCCCGGTTCACCACAGTGGATTCCCGGTGGGGGTGAACCAAACAACCACCCCCTGGGGTCAATAGAAGCCCAGAACAGACGGGACGGGACTGGAACCACAGCAGGGAATCAGGCCGGCAGATCACGGGCTGGGGCAGTGCAACAGATGTGACGGCGATCCCTGGCCGTGGTCAAAACACCCAGAATCCACTGGGCAGGGGTGGGACACAGACATGACCGCCTGAGGGCAAACGAAGCCAAAAGGCACAAAAGAGAATGCCCACAAAAGGGAAACGGGAAGGGAGGGGGGAGAGGGAGAAGAGCCGGCCAGGTACCACACACAACAGGCACACAGACAACGGGGGCACAGTGGAACACACAGCACAAGCACACGCCCGGGCACACACACAGACAAAAGGGAAAGGAAGGGAAGAGGGGACACGGGTGCCCGGACAACGCACAAGGCACACCGGGCACAGGGTGCTGGGGGGGGGGGGGGGG
>QEPC01000281.1:534152-575809 GCA_003113815.1 Sphenodon punctatus | reverse complement strand
CACGGGAGGCAATATAGGGCTACAAACATTTATTTCACCCGCGTGTACATTTGCAGCCGACCCCTCTTTCTCCACCCCCGCCCCCTACAGTGCCCCCCACCTCACACTGCCCTCTTCCTTCCACCCCATCCCCCCCACTTCCTGGGACGCCCCCTTGAGCGCCCAGTGTTCGCCACCGAGTCCTGTGAGTTCCCCTCCCCCCCCTCCACTGTTCATGTCCCCAGCAGTGTCCTGGGCTGCCTCCTGGGCCGGTGAGGTGGCCGGTGGTTGGGGGGAGGGGGGCCTGGACCCGGGGGGACCTCCTGAGCGGCTGCATTCTCCGGAGGGCAAGGGGGACCGGGAGGCAGATGCGAGGCCCCTGCGGGCATGGGGGTGGCTGGTGCGGTTGGGGAGGGGGTGGGGGCGCCGAAGGGCCCGGCATGGGGCCCTGGGGTTGCCCTGTAGGGTAGAGGAAGCTGAGTCGCCTGCCTGCCCGGGAGCCCACCCCTGACCCTGGGATGGGCCAGGGGCTCTGTGACCCCCCAGGGGTGTCACCCAGCCCCTTCCCACCCCCTCCGCGGCCCCTCACACCGCCTCAGAGTGTCCCGGGTCCTCTTCCCAGCACCCCAGTGGGTCCTCCTACCCGGACTGCATGCCTCACCTGGTTCCTCCGCCTGCTGCCCGGGCTCCTCGGCGGCGCCCTCCTCGCCCACCTGGGTCTGGTGCCAGGGTGTCCAGTGCCCCGTGGGTGAAGAGGGGGGGTTGTTGGTGTAGGGGTGTGCGGGTGAACGGGGGGGGCCAGATCTCCTTCCCACCCTGTCTGTGGGGGCTGGGCCCAGCCTGTTCATCCCCCCTTGCTCCCTGCCCCTGGGGCCCCGGTCCCTCTCCCCTCCCAGTCACCCGCTTACCCTCAATGTCGGTCTCTGAGCCTTCCGAGGCCGGCCCCTCGGTGTGGGACTGCTCCCCCAGGGACCACTGACTGAGGGTGATGGGGGTGCCGACCTCTGACTCTGCCTGTCCGGCCTGGGGGTGGGTGCTCTCTAGGCTGCTGTCCAGGGTGGGGGCTGCAGGTGCCAGAGGTCCCGGGGCGTTCCTCCTGAGGGTCCGGGGCCCTGGAGCATGTGCCTACTAGGGGGGCGGCGAGGGGAGGGGGTAGCTCGGCCCATTCCCTGCCCTGGACCACTACGCTCCCCACGAGCCGTGGGGCGTCTATCGACCCCTTCATGTGGAAAGTGCGGTCCAGGGCATCATAGAAGGGGGTGGTCTGGGCTCCATGTCCAGACCGTCGATTGTACCCCCTCTTCAGCTCTTTGGCCTTAGAGTGTCACTGTGTCACAGTGCGCTGGTGTCCTGCCGCCCCCATTTCCCGCGCTATGTCCTCGTAGACATGCTTGTTCCTCTGGTTGAGCGCGAGCTCCAACTGGTACTCCAGGATCCCCGAGATCCTTATGAAGTCCCGGGTCTCCTGCAGCCCCCACTGGCTCCCTCTGTGGTAGGGCTTTCTCCCCTGTGGGTCCTTCTCCTCCACCGCCTCTTCCACCGCCTCCACCTGGGCTGGGCCGGTGTCCTCCGGGGACTTGTCCACCCGGGCCCGTTTCCGTGTCTGTGGGACGCAGGGGAGGGGGGGTTATGGTTGGGTGCGGTTCTGGCTCCTCTCTCGGCCCGCCCCCTTTACCCCCCCCTTCCTGCCAGGTGCCCAGGCGGGCCCCCTGTCCCCCCTTGGTGCCCCTGTGCTGCCTGGTCCCCTCCCCTTGGTTCCCCTTACCCGTTTCCGGTGTGCCTTCTCCCCCAGTTCGGCTGCTGTCCCTGGGGCGTCCTGTCCCAGCTGCTGCTGGTGTCCCTCCGCCTTCTCCATCCTCAGCACGACCCCCATCTCCTTCTCCTCCACCTGCGCTTCCTCCACCACTGCCGCCTCCTCCTCCACCACCCTCACTCTCTCTCACACCGCTCTATTCTGCCTCCCTCCTCGCTCCATCCCGCCACACTTCCTAGCTGCAGATTGCCCTTTAAATCTCCCTCCGGTGCCTGTGTTGTTGCTGGTTGCCTGGCAGTGATGCTGCATGCTTTGTCTCCGGCTGGGAATCATTTTCTTTTATTCTGGCTGGTGATTGCCATCCAGACGTTACTTTTTGTTATTTCCCGGTGGGAATCTCTTTGACCACGCTTTCAGAGATCGTCTGGCGGGGAGCCCCGGAAGCGTGGTTGAAATTGACCCCATGTGGGTATTGACCATGGTGAACATCTGGCGGCCGCCGAACAGACGTTTAGGGCGCTTTGGCCCCGCCGTGGGATTGGCCATGGTTCACTGTGGTTGAGCGTGATCTCGTAACGTCTGAAAATACCCATAGTGGCAGTAAAGCAGAAACCCTGTTGAAATGAATACTCTAGTCATGTCTGTGTTTAACTAAACTCTTATTTGTGGGGGTGGAAATCAAGAGGCTAAAGTTAGCCAGTGTTTAACTACTGTAAAAAAAGAAGCTCTTAGGTGTTTGTGGATAAGGCAAGGCAAAATAAAAAGCACCTAACTTGCAGCATACTTAGTTACCTTTAAGTGGATGAGTTCTTGAATGGATCCTTCTCTGTTCCCCTGAAGTCCTCCAACATACATGCGCCTTCTCGGTAGCAGAAGGTCTGCTTTTCCAGCAGGCTGGCTTGCTGCTGTTGACTCCAACGGAATCCCTTGGTGCCATTTCCTATCATGCCTTCAAAGACGCTCCTCTTCAGCGACCTCTCTAAAGCTGTTCTTTCAGTGGAAGGGAGGTGGTGTTGTGTTTTGATGTTGCCATCACAGATGTACTCAAAATTCTCCCTGCACTTGGTTAAAGGTAAATGTAAAAGTCTGCTAGGCTGGCTCATGTGCAACTCCAATTGGCTTTTCAGTTTTCACAGATACGCAACAGGAGAAATAAAATGGTGGGAACTATGTGGGATGAGTTCTGATTTGGTATTTGCACCCGTCTATTGCTAAGAAAATCGGTGATGGACTTTAAAAAAATTACTTCAAGGGTTTTGTGTGTGTAGCTACATAGAGAGTATTTTTTACCTCACTACTTTGGTTTCGCTAATTTCAAAGCGAGTAAACCTTCCTTTCTCTTCCATTTTACAACAAAATGACAAATGAGATCGGATGGAAAGTTAAGCTACAATCTTGTCAAATGTTCAGTGGCCTCAACTCTCAATAACTTCCATGGAAAATGAGGTCATTTTGCACCTCATAAAATCAAGCTTCTGAGATGGCCTCTGTCTTAAAGATGTATGCAGGGTTTTTTTTGTTTTTGTTCCCAGTGACACCTTTCTGTGGGAAATTGAACCTATTATATTTGAATGATCATAAAACTCTAGATATGTTTTGCCGTTTGGTGCAAATAATTGAGATGGTATTGCAATATTTGCTGAATTGTGACACTTTGTTAACAAAAAACTTCTTTTCCTGCAGAATTATGGCCTTGAAACAGACAACATGAAGAACTTGGTTCTTAAGTTGCGAGCATCTTCCAACAATCTGCAGAATTATATCAGCAGCCGGAGGAAGAGTTCAAACTATGATGGAAATACCTCACGCAAACCCCCCAATGAATTCCTTACCTCAGTGGTGGAGCTTATCGGTGCTGCTAAGGCTCTGTTGGCATGGCTGGACAGGTAGGAAATTAATAGGCTTTTAAACCAAAAATAATCCACTTGTTCACAGTCTTAGCACTGTGTGAAATGAATTATTTTTGTTTGCCAAGGAAGACTCAAGAGTTGAAGGGTACAAATATCTCTCTATCATTGTCTTCCTTTAAAAAAGAAAAAAAGGAGAGCAAATAAATTTTAAAACCTAGAGAAACCTTTTTGTTACTGAATGTAGTAGAGTCTGCTGAAAATGGTTTTGGCAGCTGTTAGATGTCTATGCTGATGCTTCCGCTATTGTTAAAACAGAGCATTTGCAAATAGTGGGATATCTTTCTAAAATATCCCTAGTGTAGACAGGGTTTTAAAGTGGATCCCCATATGTCACTGCCTTGGGCCATTCTCTCCTCCAAATGATGATTAAAACAATAAAAGTGTGGTCAGTCTGTGACTGAATTTAGCCATTTCCTAACTGTACATTGACAGGGTAGGATAACTAAGCAGCAAGGAATTTATCTCCATTTTCTAGCAAGGGTTCTGGCTGCTCTGTGATGACAGCTGCAGTGGAAGCTGACCAACTTCCACGTAGATATGGGGCGCCTTTAGACATAACAAAGATCGGGTATCAAAACCCCATAGCACGTGCTTGGTCATGTTTGTGTCTCAGTACCATAACATTCCCAACACCAATTTGGCTACCCCTTGAACACGCAATGTGAACACCATTACATCACAAGGACAATTTGCATGTTTCAGCTGAATACGTGGCCAACATTGTATCTAATGATATTGCGTGGCGTGTTAGCAGGTACAACACAGGAAACGAGGCGACAGCGCTTGCGTGCTGAGATTGGGTAGCGAGCAAAACACTGATTTGCCCCAAGATGCGCGGTATGTCAAAGCAGAGCCACATGGTGAACACAGGGTCAAACCAGTGTTCATATCAAAGTCAAAACACACATTCAGACACCCATCGACATTATGTCTAAAGACACCCAGTGTCTCAGATGTGATGCTGGTGCAGGATAGTAGATAACTCTCGCACCCTGTCAGCTCTCCTGAGGACATCGCTTGTGAGGATGGAAGGGGGTGCGTTGTGGAAATGACAGGGAATTCTTTATCTTCTTAATGGTCTTGCTTTCATTTTCGGAACTGGATCCATAACCCTGGCAGATGTACCACCATGAGCCTTCTCTTCTGCTTTCCTCCTGGTATTGCCAGTCCCTGCTGCCCACAGATGCAGCAATAAATGGGTTGGGTTATCCAACTTTAAAATTAAGCAGGTTCATTTTAAGGTGTTTGTCTTGGGACTCTTCCCCCTCCCCTCTGCCCTCTGTTTTCTCTCTACCTTTCATAAATTAGCTATTTGGGCACCAACAGCTCGCCAAAGCTGTCTTCTTTAAGGGAAGGCATAATCGTCCTTTTTTAATACTCTGCTTGGCTTGAATTCTTTTGCAAGCAGCACTAAAAGGTTAGCAGCTGTTTATCAAATTTGCCTCCTCCCCCTTGGAGAAACCAAATAATCGCTGAATCTGAACTGTGCTGAGATGGGGGGAAGGGATTGTATGAGAAATAAAACACTTGTGCAAAGGTTGTTCTGTTTCTGACAACATAACTGCACTTTACTCTTTACGGAGGCTTTATATCATCCAGATGAAATGCTTACCATGTTTACCTGATACGCGAGATGTGACCTGCAAGTCGGTGAATTTGTGTGCTGTGTCTCAGCTGGGAACCTGGTAGATACTTTTGTTTTAAGGTGGTTTTTTGTGTGTGTCTCTACTGCAGGGCTCCATTTACGGGGATTTCTGACTTCTCGACAACCAAGAACAAAATCATCCAGCTCTGCTTGGATCTCACCACCACAGTTCAGAAGGTTAGTTCACTCCCAAATGTCTGAATCGTTCCAAGAATGAAGGAAAGTACATGTCAGGAAGTAATTGTATACTTGTGTGCAACTTTGGTAATGGAAATACATGATAGTAGGTGCGTATATTTACTCTAATGGGTATTCGATGAGGCTTCAAGATTATTTTTTTAAAAAAACACACACACCATCTAACAAACCCACAAACTGTCTTTTAAGCTCCAGATAGGATCTGTATAGGTAGCTTGTTTTAATTAAGTACAAATAAAACAGCCACACAGATGAAACTCTGCAAAGGGGAGAAGTCTGTGTCAAGTGTAGCTTTGTTTAACTTTAGACATGGCTTGAAATGGTGAAGGTGACAGCTGCCATCAGTATGATTTTCTTTTTCTTTAAGGGTGATTTGCTCATTGTGTTTGTCAAAAATTAAGTACTTATGTACTGGAGAAATACCAAATGAGGTTTAGAAGGGAACTGAGCAGACAGTGACTTTTATAGAGGAGGAAAGGTCACTTTTTGATAGTGCTTGGGGTCAAAACTGTCATTCTTGTGATGCAAGATGAGAGTTGGTTGCAGAGGCCTGTTGGAGAATGGATTCCACACATAGAAAAGATCATGGAGATGTGCTGTGCTCCCTTTTGGTGCCTTTTCTTTTCAAGTATGAAATGAATTTAGTAAAGAGGGTTTGGTTTGGTTTTTTTAAATAAAAAATAAGTTTTTATCCCCAATACTATTTTGTGTTTAATTCATTGTGTGTGCGCAGGTTTACAAAAAGTATGTAATGTGCCATCTCCTTGTGTCAAGAGTCCATATTCCATCAATTTGTAACAGTGTCCAGTAATTCATGACAACATCAAATGAATGCATGCAGAAATATCATAGTGGTCAGGGTAGGGAGCCTTTTGTCTCCAGTGGGCCTCTTTGAAAACTAGTACAAGCTCCACAGGCTAGATAGAAATCGGAGGCAGGGGACACTTAAGGGGTGTAACTAGGATTGGCAGGAAGCGGGAGGAAGGGGACGGTCCAGATTATGGTTCTATCCCGTGGATCCATCCCTTCTCTTTGAGTGCATGTCATCACCTCTACTCGCTTAACCTAAGCTCACTCTTTCAATACTTGAGGATAGGGACTGGATCCAGAAATTGGGAAGGGGGTGAATAACAAACAGCCATGGGCCGGATTTGGCCCGTGAACCACAGGTTCCAAACCATGCAGCTAGATATCATAACTTTGTAGGCACCCAAACAAGGAAATTGAAGTTTGTTGCCACTTTAATTATAGAATGTCTTTTTTACATCTGCTGCAGGACATCTTGTACAAGCCCCTCAACTAGCTACCTTTTAGCAGCATGTTTGCAAAGCTTTTCTTCATTATCCTCTCATCAGGTCCCACTATAGGTATAGCAACAACTTTCTCTCTCTCTGACATCACAGCCCCTTTAGACCTTTTCTTCCCGCTCCCACGAGAGTCAATTGTGTAGCACTGCACTGGATGGCCTTGGTGAAAGGCTTTTGGTGCAACACGGTGTGTGTGGCAAAGATTCCAGCGACAGATGCCCATGCTTGGTGCTCTCCCCTCCCCCTGCTTGGGGCCCGAGCATGACTCGGGGCATGCGGCATCTGCAGGGGTTCATCCTGGACTTTACAAAGACCAAGCCCGCTGGCTGGTGGAGCCCTTGATGGCACGGACCATGTTCATATACCAAGAGACTCGGAGGCATGCCAAGTGTAGCCCAGGGTTTTATTTGCTCTGGCCAGTACCCTGCTGGGAAGGTGCCATCGGGCTTGATTCCACAGGGCACCATAGTTGGCACAAGGAGGCTGTAGACTCCAGAGCCATAGGTGCCATGGGTCTCAATCCCCGTGTGACTTTCCACACAGCAGTATGCTGCATCGCGTGCAGGAAGGTCTCAGCTTGGAGATGAAGGCTTCAAGTAGCCCAGAGTTCCTATCAAGCAGGAGTTCGTTGGCACCGTGCCAGTACCATCCGGCTTGATTTGAGGCTCTTTTGGAGCAGAAGGGGCTGGTCCCAGGGGATCCAAACCTGGGCAGTCTCTTCCCACCCCACTCCCCGAACCTCCGCTCATTCCAGGACCGGAGGGTCTGTATGTCGGACACAGAAGGCGTACGCCTTGGGGAACCTGGATGCAAGGGAACCCAAAGCCTCTTTGAAACAGGGGTTCCTAGTGACTCATCCAGCCTCTAATTCCCAGATTGTCATGGTTCCGATGGAGTATTCTAAACGGGGACAGGTTATGGTTAGGTTCGCAGGGTAACCTGGTTGCAGATTATCCTGTCCTTTTGAGCGAGAATTTTCTTTGCTTCCCTGGATCTCAAGGATGTATACCTTCATAACTTTATTCATCCTGCCTGTCACCAGTTCCTCCTGTTCGCGCCGGATGGAATNTAGGAAGGGGAACAGAGGGAGAGACAAGGGGTCTAACATTCATGAAGATGCGAGGTCTCAAGTGCACATACTTGGCTTGGTTACGATGAGGTTATGGTTAGGTTCGCAGGGTAACCTGGTTGCAGATTATCCTGTCCTTTTGAGCGAGAGTTTTCTTTGCTTCCCTGGATTTCAAGGATGTATACCTTCATAACTTTATTCATCCTGCCCATCACCAGTTTCTCCTGTTCGTGCCGGATGGAATCCATTATCAGGTTTTAGTCTCTCCTTTGGGCTTTTCACCACTCTGCTGGTGTTTATAAAGTGTCTAACCCCAGTGGACAGCCCTTCGCCAGCAAGGTCTCTTAGTGTACCTGTATCTAGATGACTGGCTCTTTAGGGCCCAGTCACAACATGCACTCGTGGGACATAGAGAGGAGGCATGCCGCCATCTTTCCAGGCCTGGGGTTGGCAGTAGCTATGATAAGTCCTCTTTGTTTCCAATCAGGCCACCCACTTTATTGGGAGGCTATCCTAGATTATATTCGGACTAAGGCCTTTACTCCTGAGGACAGGTTCCTGGCAATTCTGCACAGATGTTTCAAGATCTTACCTTTTTGTTTTCTAGGCTGTTGGGACTCATTGCATCAACTATCTTTACAACTCCACTGGCCCAGCTGTGGCTCAGGCTTAATTATGCGCAACGCTTCCTGGGGTACTGGCTGACGTTTTAATGTCCTTGAGCTGTGGTCCATGTGGTTGGCTCTGAGGTGTTCGACCCTCAAGTATAGAGGTGTCCTGTCGTCTTCTGCATGGACAACCTCATAGGAGTGGCCAGATTGCTCTCACTTAGGAAAGAGGCATTACATGTAGCTGGCCAAATGGTGGCTGGCCAAAAGAGCGATGCCTGTAGCAGCCTGCATGGCTGACTAAACAATGGCAAGGCATAATGCTTTAGCACGTTGCTATCCCACGAATGGGCCTTGAGGCACTCTGTGTTTTGCTTCATAGTATGCAATAGAGCACCCCAGGGGCATACTAGTGTGTTTTGGAGCAGTGCACCAAACTACCAGTCTTCATAGCGCGAAAGGGTCAAGGTTCACAGAGGGATACTTTGGTGGCCCCTTGGCCACAGGGATAGCTGCACGCCTTCTCACCAATCCCCTTCATTCCCAGGCTGCTCAGAGAGTGAGGGGGTGGGGGGGTCTTACTTCTGATAGCCCCGGATTGGGCAAGGCAGTACTGGCACCCTGGGATTGGGGAACTTTTGTACCACCTTGACCTGCTGACCCAGCATGACTGAGTGTGGTGGCACCCAAATTCATCCTCCTTGCATCCGGCAGCTTGGAGGCTTCACTGTTGACTCTAGATGAAGGGGTTTGTCTTTGCCCAGTTTGCCAGTAGAAAGCTCTCTAAAAGGGTCTCTTACTATGCCAAGTGGTGAAGATTTGTGAAATGAGCAGAAGGTGGAAGGCTTTTTCCCCAGCAGAGGCAACAGTATGTATCATCTTGGAGTACATGGCCTCTCTCTTGGAGGGGGAGAAGCAGCGGTGGCCCTCATTTACACCTAATTCTCCAGGCTTTTATGCGGAACCGTTGGGGCCAATGGCTTCAGTTCCCCATTAACATATTGTCCTTTAAGACAGCATTTTGTGGGCCCTTTTTTCCTGCAGGACCCCCTATATCTGGTTTCACAATGGGAAGGTAGTCGTTTGGCTGCTCCCAGTGTTCCTGCCAAGGGCGGTTTCCCCTGCAAAATCAGGCTATCTCCCTGCTGGCCTTCTTTCCTTTACCTCACTCCTCCAGGGGCAAGGAGGTACTCCACTGGTTAGATGTTTGTAAAGCCTTGTACTGATGCTTTTAGGAGCACAGATGCCTGGTTTGCTCCATTTGAGGGGCTCCGGTCCATCGATGCAGTCCATCACCCATGGATTAGCATGCTTTGCCTGAAGCTGCTGCACTGGTCCCTGATCCCCCTGAGGCGTACTGGCTCATTTGGCCTGGGTTGCATCACTGGTGGCATCAGGTATGTGTCTCTAGAAGATTACTGTCCAGCGACCACATGGAGTTCTCCATTTATCTTTAAGTTCTGTGCTGTAGATCTGGCTTCACAAACTGAGGCCAGGTTTGACCTAGCTGTATTGACTCCTTGTTTTTGTATGTTTAGGCCTATGGGTTTTGACTGTAACCTGCCTCCATGGTATTGCTTTATAGTCTACCTATAGTGGGACTTGGTGAGAGGATAATAAAGAAGAAAGGTAAATTTCTGACCTGTAGGTGGCTCTTTCGAGTTGTATCCTGTTGCCAAGTTCCAGCTCCCACTCTCCTCCCCACTTGCAGTGACTATTCATGAATGGAAGGGGCTGGCTGGTGACCTTTCTTACCCCTCCCCTTTCCTTTTTGTCCTTTCACTCTGCCTTGTTCCATGCCCATGCTCCCCATTCTTTTTAATGCTTTCCAAGCAATGAGAAGCTGCTTTTACAATTGCTTCTAGCTATGGGAACAGATAACACTGGATCTAGCAAACAAGGCACACCACCTCAAAATGAAGTAGTTGGGAATAGGGGTTTAGTGTAGTGGTGGGGAACCTGGTGGCCTGCAGCTAGTTTTCATGTGGTCCCTTTCCAGTTCCTGGCCCCTGAATCTAGTTCCTGCCCCCAAGCACTGAAAAAATGAGCTCTGGGTAAGAGGAGGAGAGATGAGGGCCTGCACACAAAAGAGATCCATGGCCCAGTTGCATGATCTAGACCTTCTTCTTTGAGTACACCTTTGCCCCCAACTTCTGTGTGGCCCTTGGAGCTTCTACTAGTTTTCAAAGTGCCCCTTGGGAGGGAAAAGGTTCCCCACCCCTGCTGTATTGCATGCATTGTGGGCAGGGCCAGCTTAACACTTTGTGGGCTCCCGTTTCCCCTGCGAGTGCCAGAGGAAGGTATGGCTGCCACTGGATCAGTCATCTGGTTTCTACTGGCTGGCTTGTTTCCAAACCGCAAGGCAGCTGATTCAGTCCTTCTGGGTCCCACTCTTGCCTCTGCCCCAGGAGTCATTTAGCCGTGGCTACCCATTCTTGGTGCCACCTCTATAAACTAGCCAAAGCTTGGTCCCTAGTGTCAGGCCCACAGGGTGTGGGAATTAGTTTTGGTAGGGAGTCCTGATGCAGGACCAGCCTTTAGGTGAATTCTTGTCTAGCTGAGTGCATCCAGATGAAAGTGGACTTTTTCCCAGTGTGGGCCTCCTATCGGGGTCTGATTGTGGGGAAGGAAGATAAGTGCCTCTCTATATTGGTGTCCTGTTGGGAATGTGTCCAATTCAGTAAAACTACTTAGTAATTTAGTTAAAACATGGGTTTGGTCTCAGGTAAGGCTTCATTCCTCCATAGTTAGCATTTTTCCCATGGATTTCGATCACTTAACAATTCTTGAATTTGTTACATACCCCTAAGTGGCAATTACTTGTATATTTGCTACTTTGAATCCGTATATGATATATCTTCAGGGGGAAAAACCCTTCAGAGAACATGGTAGAATGTTTCTTAACCCTCTCAAGCAAAAAGGTGAGAAGAAGATGGGAAATTAACATATTAAGAAACAGTAATAGTGGGCAGAAGGAACTTTAAAAGGTATGGGAAGACTTAACTAGTCACTACACAGATTTCCTTCTGGCCTGTATCATGATCCGCAGAACAACCACAAATAGTCATACAACACCTATCTTCATTATTTGGAGACACAAACTAGACGCGATCTAAATGGCCTACTGGTTCCTTACACCTGTTGATGAACTGCACTGAAGCCCTTAACACAAAGGGATAGACTTATTTCTGCTGCCCTGTGGGCAGGAGGGGCGGGATATACATTTTAAATAGATAAAAATGAAATAAAATCCCATCCCCCCCTTGTATGACCATAATCTGACCCTAGACACTGAGAGGGGCTTTTATATCTCTTCACCTAGAGTGGTTCTCTTTGGGGCAGTTGTTTGGGACTGCCCCATCAAAAATAGTTGGATTGTCCAATGTAAAAACGTTACAAGACTGTGAATCTTAGCAGCGAGATACAAACTGGTGCTCTGTGGGATTCCAAAATTAGTTCACTGGCACCCTAATGACTCGGGATGTAGGAATTACATTTTCATAACATGTACAAAACAAAGTTGTGCGCTTGGAATGCCTTGATTTCATTCACAAAGTAGATTTGATATATACGTTTTTAAACTTGAGCAGTGATGCTTCAACTTCTTACTCATGAGTAGGTCCACTGAATTCACTATGGATACTTGCAAATAACTGGGCATCTAGGTTGTCTCCTTAAATTTCAGTGGATCTTCCATACTGAGAAGCTCCTTAAAAAGAAGAATGTCATGCATGTGCTGGTTTATAGTTGCATGGCATGAAAGGCTCTTGAGAGATGGAGAAAGTTAAGACTTCGAAGGACTGTGCGCTTGTATTTCTTCTATTGTTTGAGCTCCCTCCCCCCCGTAATGTAATTTGCATCTTAATATTTGTAGGGTTTTCTTGAGAAGAATTGGACAACACTTTTTCATAGCTTTTCCTCTATGAATCTCAACTGCAAGGTTGTGGGGTTTTGTGTTGTTTTGTTCCCTCCTCTTTTGGCTCTTGATGTTTTCAGAGTGGCTGTTTTTGCAGAAAACAGTGATCACTTCTGTAATCTTCTAAATATGTTTGTTTAATTTCCAAGTCTTTCATACCTGAGCTAAGTAAATAATGCTCTGTATGTGATGCCTTGAATGATATCGATAGGACATTTGAAGAGTGCTTCTGGCAGCATATTTAACCAATATTTTTAGTGTGTAGTGTGTAAGTCAAGCCTGTGTAGTTAACCTTACCAAAGTTCCTTTAATATATGAGCAGAAGAATTTCATAGGAAATGTTTCAGTAACTGAAGGCCTGTGTGCGCTTGAGTATAATTTTAGATGTCTGTATTTCTTTTACACCAGATATTAGAAAGCTAAGTACATTTAATGCTTTAGAAATGAAGTAACTCTTTCTGCTGTAGTTACTATATTATTATTATTATTATTATTATTATTATTATTTTATTATATAAACATTTTTATCCTTCTCCCTCCTGCCTCTGGGCGGCTTACAATAAAAGCAATAAAAATATAAAACCACAATACATATCACTATAAAAGTCAAAGTTAAAAGGTCACTGAATCCAAAGAAAACCACCCCCAGTCCCTCTCCCCGCCTCCTCTGCCAAAAGTCTGGTGGAATAACCAGGACTTACAATGGTGTCTGAAGGAAGGAAGATCCTGGGACAGGCAGACCCCTACCGGCAGAGAGTTCCACAGCCACGGTTCCACCACCAAGAACGCCCTTTCCAACGTTGCCTCCTGCCACACATGGGGACTTCAAGAAGGGCATCCCTGGCCCACCGCAGAGGCCAATCCAGAACTCGGGGAATGAGGCGGTCCTGCAGATAGGCAGGGTCCAGGCCATTTATTATTTTATTTATTTAATTCCATTTATATGCCGCCCCCTATGCCTACGGCATCTCAGGGCGGCTTCCAACATAAAATAAACAATCACAATATAAAAATCCACACAGATAATTAAAACAATTTTAAAATACCCCCATACAAAAATTTAGCCCACCCTCCCCTCCCCGCCTTCGAAGGCCTGGGAAAACAGCTATGTCTTGCAGGCCCGACAGAAGGCCAGCAGACTCGGGGCCAGTCGTGCTTCCTCTGGGAGGGAGTTCCACAACTGGGGCCCAGCCACTAAGACCACCCTCTCCATTGTAACCCCCCACTTTAGGGCTTTATAGGTAGGAACCAGCAGCTTGAATCGGGCCCGGAAGACTAGAGGCAGCCAGTGCAGTGAGCAAAGCACAGGTGTTATATGCTCACAGCGACCTGTCCCCTCCAAACGATCACCAAGGGTAGCTCCACGTAGAGCATGTTACAATAGTCCAATCTTGAGGTGATGAAGGCATGGACGATGGTGGCCAGGTTGGAGTCTGAGAGATATGGCTGGAACTGTCGTACCAGATGTAACTGGCAGAAGGCACTCCTCACCACAGCTGCCACCTGGACATCCAGGCGGAGCTGCAAGTCAAGGAGCACCCCAGGACTACGAACCTGAGGAACCAGGGAGGGGCGAACCCATCAATGACGGGCACCTCCAGCCTTCCCCACCAGCATCATCTCCTACATGTCGTGATTCAGCTTCAGGTGGCTCATTCTCATCCAGTCCCCAGCAGCTACCAAACACTGGGTAAGCAATGAGATGACCGGACCTGGATCAGCTGAAAACGAGAGGTAAAGTTGGGTGTCATCAGCATATTGATGACACCGAACCCCAAGCCCTCGCCCAACGGCTGCATATACACGTTGAACAGGAGAGGGGACAGAATAGATCCCTGTGGAACTCCACACGTGAGATTCTGGGGAGACGATGAACAGTCCCCCAGTACCACACGCTGGGTTCTCCCAGTTCAGGGATATCTGTATTCTAGTGTTTGGGAACCTAGTCTATTAACACAGATCTGATATGTATTGTTGTGTTTTCTCTTTTTAGGATTGTGCTGTGGCTGAAATGGAGGATAAAGTTTTAAATGTAGTAAGTCTAAGTTTCATTTGTACCTTGCTATTTGAATTCTCATTTATTGGAAACAGCATACATTTCAATGACTTCTTGGTTGATCAGACTGAATCCATAATCTTCACCTTCACCTATGTGAAATGTACAGATGACATTACAGGCAATTTTATTATTTATTACATACCACACATGCACACAAGTCATGTACCAAAATGAAACATTATACTTAAGGGAGTGCCAAATCCTCACTCTCATTGAGAGGCATCAGTGTGCAGCGTAACAATGATAAGCAGGTTACTGCCTGTAATATGATTGTGTGAATTACACCTCTGTAACTGGGGTCATACCACATTTCAACTGTTGACTACACAGAGCAGTTGTGTTGGGCTCTGAGGGGCGACAGTGGGTATTTTCAAACATGAGGCCACCACAGGTGGCCACGCTTTACTCCATGTGGCCACCGGCAGTGCCGTCATGTTTGATCCTGCCTGCCAGATGTTACCATGGGCAGGATCAGAGTGCTCCCTGGACCATGGCAGCATTTAGCCCGTGCTGTGACTTGGGCTCCTGCCAAGTCACAGCGTGGGCTAAACCCTGCCACGGTCCAGAGAAGCCACCTGTGGACCGGGGTAGAGTGGGCCGTCACGTGTGATGGCCCGCTCTACCTAACTCTGGTCTGGGGCCAGAGGTTTTCTGGGCAGGTGCGGCAGCCTAATAGGCTGCCACATCTACCCGTCCAGGATGACAGCGGGCTGCGCTCAGCAGCATGAAGGGTGGGACCATGCAGACCATGTCCACATGTCGCCCCGCCCACTCCCTGCCTCCTCTCCTGCCCGGGGTGAGGGCCCTCACCCTGGGCAGGATCAATGTGTGGTGGTGCATCACTTCACATATGAAAAAAATGATTGCATGTCTAGGTGAGAGTGAGTGGTGACCCATTGATGCCTCTCACTGCAAAAGAGGATTTGGCACCCACTTAAATCTAGCGCAACACTTCAGCACCCAACTTACGTGTGTGTAAACCCCTTTACGTTGCTGGACAAATGGGAATTGTGATCAAAGTATTATTACATAGGTGGTACTACTTCAGCAATAACTCCCTGCTTAAATTTTAGGAGAGAGAAGAGAGTAGGAAAAGATGTGAGAACGAAGAACAAAAATAGATTTTCTTTCACAGCACAAACAATATAGCTGTTTACCTGTCTTTTATGAAATAGATAATGCTCCTGTTCATGGCACTCGATAATTCTGTGGCTAATTATACTTAGGGCTTTAAACTAAGTGTTACAAAAGAACTTTGAAAAATCTTGTGACCAGTGGAGGGATGCAATAAAATGCTTTTTATATTTTGTAAGAGTTAATCATCGCTTCCTGCTTTTAACACAAACCAGGCTGTGCTCTTTGATAAGACCTTCCGCTTGCTGATAGATGCTCAGGAATTTAGTAGCACAATAGCTAAAAATAATTTTGTCCATGAAGAAGTAGACTAAGCAAGTAGGAGCTTTCTCTGCCTTTCGCTTCTCCATTTATCCATACCCCTGTCCAAATGCATATTTGTGTGTGTTTGTGTGTGTGTTAAACAAAGAGTTCCCTTGTTTAGGCATTTGCTCTTATTCATACTTGTGCCTTGTTTAGATTTATTTAGGTTATGCTATTGCAGCTCTGTAAACCTGACTCACAGCTAGGGCTGGTTTGAAATATTTCCTTGCAATGAAATTTTGATGTAAAAATCAGTTACACAATTATTTTTTTAAATTACATTTTCAAAATTCATTAATACCCCTTTGACAATTCTTTCTGTGTTGTTATTGAGATGTCAGTGTTTTTTGTTGAGAGAAGTTTCTTTTTTCCCCCAGTTTCCTCCCAGTTCTGTTCAAAACAGTAATATCCCTTTTACAATGTAAATTTGATACAGAAAAGCTAACTTAACACAAAGCTACAGTTCTGCACAGCTCCGCAGTTACCCAAATTCATATTGAGTCCTCCCCAAATCTCTGCATGCACTGAAGGAACCTCACATTGGGTCATCTTAAAATTGCTTAGACCAGTTATAAATGAAGACTGAATGTGGATACCAGAGGGTGTAACACGGGTTGAATATGGCTTCTCTGACATTTTCTTTAGATGACCAACATGAATCTAAATGAGAATATTAACAAACCCTGGAATCAGTTGATATTAGTTGTTTTTAATTTGAGAACAGAACAGGAAAATGAAAAGCATTTTGTAAAACTTGAGTCTTTTTTCCAGCCAACTGTCTTGTACACACTGTGTATGTACTCTTTATGATGTTGTCGATACCATGACAACAGTTAAACCATAAAAGTTTAAAAATTAATAAATGAAATGACACGATTGTGGCCAATTATGTGATGTCTCCCTACCCCCAAGCCAGACGAATGGTTCTCAAACTTATTAGACTGTGGTCCCATTCCTCTTAACTCTGATACTTCAGCCCTTCTACACATGTACATAAACCTTGCTTCTTCCTGCCTCTCCTCCCTTCCCCGCTAACCCACTATTTTGGAAATTTCCCTGAGCTCATGGAGGAGCTAGGGTCTTGGTAGTGCAGCATTTTTTGCTTTTCTGAAAAAGGAGTGGCTTCTAAAACTGTAATGGGAGCTGTGACACAACCTCATTTCTCTTTTTTTCAGTCCAAGATTTTAAATGGAATTTGTGATAAGACGATCAGATCAGCAACTGATCCTCTGATGAGCCAGTGTGCGTGCCTTGAAGAAATTCATTTAAGCAATATCAAAGCTGGGGAAGGCTTGGTAAGAACTCCATCTGGTTCATTATATCTGCATTGTTAGTGCTTGATTCTGCCAACAGTTACGCTTGAAGTTGTGAGTATATTCAGGGCTGTAAAAATCCACTCTTCTGCTCATTCCTAGTGAGTGGAGTGTCACACCTGCTGCCCCTTTCCCCACTGCAGCTCTCAGCGTGCTGAGTAGTCTTTTGTGCCTGATTAATGAATTAGTTATATGTATGAGAACCAATGTAGCCTAGTGAATAAGGTGTTGGACTTGCGTATTGGGTGGCCTTGAGAAAGTCTCTATCTCTGAGCCTTGGTTTCCCCATTCATAAAATGGGAATAATAATAATAATTAATATATTATTATTATTTCATACATTTGTATCCCACCACCTCTGGCAGCTCGGGGTGGCTCACATCATTAATATAATAATATAATAACAATAAAAACAATTTAAAAATAAACAATTCAGTAAAAAGCTATGAAACACTCCAGATTGTGCCAAACTGAACACAACAACCCACCCCACCCCGAACCACCCTTCACTCATACTCTCTACCAAACCCCTGGCGGAAGAGCCAGGTTTTACACGGACGGCGGAACACAAGGCAGCTCGGGCTGAGGCAAACAGCCACCGGGGAGCAAGTTCCACAGTGCAGGAGCAGCCATCAAGAATGCCTGCCTGTCAGTCCCCACCCGTTTAAAGTGGGGCACCGCCAGAAGGGCACCCCCCGATGACCGCAAATACTGCCCAGGGGCCCAGGAAGTGAGGTGGTCCTTCGTATAGCTGGGGCCCAGGCCATTTAGGCTTGTATAGGTCAGAACCAGCACCCTGAATTGGGCCTGGAAGTCTATAGTCAACCAGTGCAGAGCACAGAGAACTGGTGTTATGTGCTCCCGGCGACCCATCCCAGTAAGCAGACAGGCCGCCGCATTCTGCACCAGCTGTAGCTTCCAGACCATCACTATGGGCAGAGTACATTACAGTAATCTAACCTCAAGGTGACAAATGCATGGATGACAGTGGCAAGGTCGGAGTCTGAGACTCATAGGGACGCAGCTGTCGCACCAGATGTAGCTGGTGGAAGGCTGCCCTGGCCACAGCTGATACCTGGCGATCCAGTTGCAGCTGCAGATCCAGGACTATCCCCAGGCTCCACACCTGGGATGCCAACACAGGGCAGACCCCGTCAATTATGGGTACCCCCACCCCCAGATCACTGGCCCCACCAACGAGCATCACCTCTGTCTTGTTGGGATTCAACTTCAGTTGGCTAGACGTGATCTAGTCCCCCACAGCCACCAAACACTGGGAGAGCACTGAAACTGTAGGGCCTGGGTTGAATGAAAAAGAGAGGTACAACTGAGTATCATCAGTATATTGATGACAACGGACCCCCTATCTGCACACAATCTCTCCCAGCGGCTACATACAGACATTAAACTAGAGGGGGGACAGAATGGATCCCTGCAGGGCCCCACACAGGAGACCCCCATGGGGGAAGATGTATTATTCTCCCAGGACTACCTGCTGAGATCTATCCACCAGGAAGGACTGGAACCGCTGTAAAACCGTTCCGTCCACCCCAGCCAGGTCCTGCAGGCCTACCTTACAGGGTGTGGCGAGGGTGAGCTATGTAAGGATTGTAAAATTAGTATATTTTAATGTCATGTGGGCGACCCAATCAAATCAATAGGATTTGGTGTCAGAGTAGCTGTACTATTAAAGCTCATTCACAAAAAAACCCATTCTAAACCCAGAGGAAAGCACATGAAACAGCCCATGTTGCCTTCCCCTGTGTGGGTCAGGTGTCGTGCAAAGGTTTTTGCACTTGTTTGCATAGGTTTGCTAACATAGCAAAGCCCTTCATGCAACACCAGACCCACAGATAAAAGCTGCATGGGTTGCATTCTGTGTGCTTTTCTCCCTTGCAGGTGTCATTGAAAATGCTTTTAAAGCGGTTATTAAGGTGGCAATGTGCCGAGTATATTGGTGGCTGAAGCCATTTCAGCAGAGGCTTGTAAATCAAGTAATTCATTTTGCAGTGATTTTTATCTTTGTAGGTCACCTTTAAAGAGTTGCATAGACTGGTGTGTAAAGGTTTGTGTCTGGGGTGTGTTTTTCTGGGGTGCAGTAGAGATGTATGTGTGTGGTTTGAAACTCAATTGCAGATTATCTTGAAAAAACATTGTGGAGAAAGAAATGTGCCCCAAATGAAGAAGAAAATTAAGAAACGTTCCGCTCCGCCCCGACACGCTTCCATATGGAGGTGGGGGAGGTACCAATTCCTAGTGAATAAATAGTCCTCCTCACTGGCGTAGCGCCTTCTAGGGCAATGTGGGGTGGTTGACCTGGGGGCCTGCTCCAGCTTTGTGGGGCACTGCCACAGGCTTTGGGAGGTTCAGGGGACCCAGTAATGTGCCTTACCCCAGGGCCCAAAAAACCTAGTTATGTCACTATTCTTCCTCCTCCTCCTCAGCACTTGAATAATCTACAGTGCATAATAAAAATACCAACTAACCTTCAAAAGACCCCTGTGATGAAGTTAAATCTCCATTTATAGATGAGGAAAGTGATATACCATTTCACATGCTAAAGATCTATGCCATGCAATGCTGCGACCCATTTCTATTTAACCAACGAAATCTTCTAGTGGTCATACAAGGCCATTCAAAGACATTTTATAACCTTTTTGCAATGCCACAAAATGAATGGCATAATTAAGAATAAAACTCAGGAATTTAACTTTTTTCCTCCTGTTGTTTTTTTTTTTGTTTTGTTTTGTTTTATAAAATAATTTATTTATTTCTTAAAGGTGGCTTGCAAAGGATAAATTATACAATTCTATTAACTTCTCTTCTAGTATGTGCCTAACGCCTTGTGTTTGAAGAAAAGGTGGTCATCACAGCATGGGTAGCTTGAATACTAGATTATGCTGCTTATGCAAGAAACTGTGACTCTGGTCTGCTGTGCTTGACGCAGGCCCAGCAAAAGTTAATGTGGCTTGGCGCTAGTGGCTTGGCGCTAGTTTAGTAATTATAGGATCAGGTCCTATGTGGATTTTCCTATATCTTACTTGAAGTTTGAAATCAATGAAAAGCTTGGCTTTTTTAAAAAGGCATTTCTTAATCAAAGTTGTTAAATAATTAGTATACAAGCTCTTAATTCTCATGGTGCTATTTTGTCCTTTTAAAAAAAAAATGTAGGGAATGTACATCAAGTCTACGTATGATGGATTGCATGTAATTACTGGAACCACAGAAAATGTAAGTGTACTTTAAAAAAAAAAACCTAAGGTAGATGTGTGTTAACTTTGACTGTTCTAGGTAAAACCTGATCAAAGAAGAAACTGTAATAAAAGTAGATTTTGAAGTCCTAGGTTTCCCCTATTTGTTGCTGTTTGAATCTCAACATCCTATTGCATCCACCCTTATTGTCTACAGAAAGCAGGCTAACTAGCAGTATGTCTAGACTGAGATTCCATGTCATCCTCAGTGACAGTTATTTTTCAAAATGACTGCTACAAAAGTTCCTAAATGCCAAACTCTTGGGGAGGTACAAAATGGCGCTTCCAGTGTATACTGCTGGTGGGTTTGCTAAAAGGAAAATCTGAGGAACTGTAGCTTGTGTGACAGTGTCATTTTCTGACTAGAAAAGAACTGGTGATTCTGTTTGTCTGTGCTAAATCAATAAAGGGTTAGGAGGAGTGAGCTGGAAATCTGTTTTATTGTTTGCATGACAACTGAAACCTTTTCTATCTGCCAGTTCCTAATCCCATTATATAGTTTTGGCATGTGGTTTTCTAGAGGATTTAAATGAAAACTTGGAGGCTACTTGGCATCAGTTATGAGATTGAATAAATGTGCAAGATGCAACATTGATGGCCACCACCAGATTATGTAGATGTTTGTTTAACCCTCTTCCAGTTATAAGGTTGCGTGGTACCCTGGAAGTTGTACCAAAAAATTCATAAAACTTTTTAGCAAATTTGTACTACTTCATGTTCCATGTATTTCTCAAGGTTAATGGGTTCAGTTGTGCCCCACTGGATTATGCCCCCCTTTCCCCAGTTGTATTTTAAAAAATAAATAAAAATTGAAGGTGAATATTAGAACACTAATGGGCTATGATTGACCCCTATTGGAATGAATGGGAAAATGAAAGCACCCTACGCCCAGGCTTATGGGGTCATATTTGCCCCAAACACAATGTAGAATTTTGTCTGCTTTCATAATATGCCATTTTATGTATGTATAGAAGATTTTCATTACAAGTGTATTGGGGGGATCAATTATACCTCAAGTGAAAAATTCTAGTTACCAATTTAAAGCAAACTTGTATCTTCAGATTCTTTACACAGCAGTTAACCCTTTCATAGGGTTAAGCTTCAATTATGTTTTTTTTACTTGCAAGGTTATGTTGAAAAAAATTATCCTATTAGGTTGAAGGGGTCATTTCAACCCTACCATTAGTTACCATGGCTATTGAAATGTGGACAAGCTCCTAATAACTCCTGGAAAAGGCATTGGGATGTTAACACTTGTTAACAGCTAGATGTTATCTCGTTTGCATATGAATGTGCTGTCCCTGACACGGGCAGGGACGGGGTGTCATAGTAATCCCAAACACAATCAAATTGATTTTTTAAAATATGAAACTGTAGTCCTAATCATATCAATCGTATTTATATTTTTCAGCTGTGATGTAATTGGGTATATTACATCACCCATTAGCAGATTAATACAGTCAGTTTCTTATAGGCAGAGCAGGGTTAAACAAAGGAGGAAAGTTATGAGGCCCCACAACTGCCATCGGCCAAACCCGGAGTTCATAAACCAGCCCTCTTTGAATTTATAAACACTTGCTCCTCTCTTGGAGAAACAATGTCCTTGCTGGGGGAGCAACATCAACCAAGTCAAGAGAGTGTGAGCTACATCCCATGATTAGCCTCCCCACCCCCTTTTTCTTTGCTAATGGCAGAAGGTGTAGTTTACACTAAACTACATGCCACTTTTCAGGCAGATTGGTACTGCTAAGGGCTCTAGTTCACATGTGAAACCCTGGCCATAGGGTGTCTCACGTGTGCCGCTCCTTGCCTTTGCTATGGGCAGGAGTCAAACGTGAAAGCATCCCTCCCCCACATAACATCGTCCCTTCTTGTGCAGCTCATTCCTCTAGCTGCTTTTTCTAGAGCTGTTACTTGAATACACTTGTTTTAGAGCTTAGACAGTGTGTAGTAAGAATGGACTGGATTACTCTGATAACTAAATAAACTCTTTCAGTCAGGCTTCTAATTTTTTGGGTAGCTCAGGGGAATTGCCTCCACCAACTCTGAGTGCCGGAAGGGAAATAAGGAGACATTTTTTGTGGAGAATAACCTATTGGATGAGTCAGATATGCTCGGTGAGGATCTCTCCACATGTCTAGCACATGGTGGTGGGGGTTTTACCGGAATAGATGATTTGGGATATTTTAAACCTGGAGTGGATAACCTTTCTGTCCCATGGGTTACTTTGAAAATTAGGACAAGCTCCATGGGCCAGATAGGAGTTGGAGGATCAGGGTGCTTAAGGGGTTCGTTCAGGATGGGGAAGAAAGAGGAGGGTCCAGATCATGGGTCTGTGCCACGAATTCCCCCCACCCCCTTCCCATCCTTGAATGCATGTCCTCATCATAGCTCCTTCCCTTGAACTCACTCCTAGTGCTTGTGGGCAGGTAATGAATCCATGGGCCAGACCCAGGAATTGGGAAGGGGCCAAATGTTGTTGTTGATTTTAAAAACCCAGCCCTGAGATAGATCTGTCCCACAGGCTGGAAGTTCTTCACCCCTGTTTTAAACAATATCTGTAGCAATAACCAGTGCACAGCACCTGCACAAGACAAATCCGAGTCAGTATTGACAAATATTTAACTGCTGCTTGCTAATTTCTAGCTGAGCATGTCATCATGAGCTATGTTAAGAAAACTTTCTTAGAGTTTTTTTTTAATACCTGTATCCTTCAGTACATGGGATGCACGTACAAGGTGATGTCCTTGGTTCCAATGTAGTTGGTTTATTGACTTAATGAAACCAGGTGGTTTAAATGACTAAATTTGATAGTTCAAGTTAAAACTTGAAAGTCTTGATTTAGATTAGTGAGCTGGGAAGAACATGGAAGTGCACTCGGCTCTATTTGAGTTGATTTTTGTGATCACAAGTACTGTTTGTAGTTGGAAACTTAAAGCTGTTAGTATTTAGAAATTTAAAACATAAGATTGTGTTCACACTCCTTTTAGAGCAAATAGCAACACATTCCTGAATAATATCTGTGTGTCTTAAAATCTGTTGTTAGGGCTTCATCACATGAGCAGACACTTTTGATATAAAAATCCCTGTTTCCCCTTACCTTTACTGTTTGTTTGAGCACAGTTAAAACTGTATAATTATTTCTGCGAAAAAGGGGGGAGAACTCCTGGAGGCTTTGTTCTGGAGAAGAAAATTATCTAAACAGTTCAGAGGGAAGAGCCTGCTTTATTTATTTATTTATTTATTTATTTATTTATTTTCCCTGTCAGTCCTACTGTTTATTGGCTTGCAACTCTCTTCCTGGTGCAATTGCCTGCCTCCTGCCCAGGGGCAAGTTACTTTCTGCTTAATGCTACTTGTAAGAACAAAACTCAGGAAGGCAATACTCTATAAGAATAGTTGCCAGTTAGCAACCTGGAATAGTCCTGCTTGTCATACTCAAGGACCCATCCTTGAGTCATACTGAAGCTGTTTTTCTCTACTAAAACTTAATCCATTTAGTTTACTTCTATGTTTTTAAAGCAGTGAAATTTAACAATACTCTTTGCAACAGAACTTAAATATTTAATTTTATTAAGCACCTGGAGGTTTCCACTTCAAATCCCCACCACCCTTCACATCATGAATGCATGCAATTACACAGCTATTCTGGCTCAAAAGAGTAGGTGGTTCTTTCCTTTAAATATGCAACTCTATGGAAACACATGACTTTTCTGTTTACCTCTCTGCAGTCCCCTGCTGATAGATCTCAGAAGATTCATGCTGGTGATGAGGTGATTCAGGTTAATCATCAGACTGTGGTAAGTAATCAACCGCTCCATTAACCTTTTTGAGTCTTGCTTATTCTTCAAGGTTACTCCCACCTTCCACTTCATAATTGTAAATGGAGAGTACACTTTGTTGAATTCATTTTATTTTCTGTTTTCTGGATTAGTTCATAAATGATTGTGCTGTTAAATTAGAATCTTGGTTTGATTGTCATCTTTGCTTAAAAACAGTTGCAGCATTTGAATTGGTCACTCAGTCAAGACGTGATTGACCATTTCCCTTGGCTACACAACAGTGTGGAACCCCTATGCTCAGGGCCAGTCACTTCTTCCTAGCCTGAGCACCCCTGCCAGAGAACTCCAAGACTTGTGCTGTGGCTGCCACACACAAGCAGCTCAACTGGAGAGGGGCTGTTGTGTGGCAGATTCAACGCTGCTTTATTCCAGTCCTGTCCCAACTCTGACACTAGCCGTCTCTTTTCCACCTCCTACTCTGCATCATAATCTGGGTAGGCAAGTATGTCCGGAGAAAAATCTCTGGACATGGAGACAGGGGAAGAGGTAGCAAACGAGGTGTGAGGGCTATGCATTGACATCTGGACTGGATTGAGCTGGACCAGCCAGGGGCTGCTGCATTCTAGGTATTAGGAGGCATGGGTGGGGGTCCTCGCATCCTTCAGTTTGGCCCTGAATGCAGATTGTGTCGCTTTCTAGTCTGGCTTTGGAGTAGTCTTTTCTCATTGAGTTAATGCTTAAATTACTCTGGCCTTTGTTTGTTGTCTTGTCTGAAGAGAGGTTAAGAATAAAACACAAACTTCTTTCTCATTGTTGGAAAGATAGTTTTTAGAAAATGCTTCCCTGTTTCCTCTAGACTCAATCCTGCAAACGCTTATAAAGCACTTTTGCACATGAGTCATACTATTGAGCTCAGTGACCCGTAGGTGGCATGTGACCTTTCTGGAAGCCCTGTCTCAGAAGTTTCATCCCTCTAGCCCATAAAGCCTTCCTCTTGACCTCCAGAAGTGAGTATGTTAAAGGGACTGTTGACCTGGAGGAGCAGTGGGAGCAGCAGGACTGGCAGTTTCCTGGGCCCAGTTCTTCATCTGTTTTCACTGAGGGTTCTGTAAACATGGCAGAACTGGGGACTGACAGCACAATGACAGTGACAGGTCCGTTGACATTGGGAAATTTGTTTGCCTCTGCCTTCCCAAGCCGCCTTTATAAGCTGCCCCTAAATGTTAGGGTTAAATGTAACAATACTCCTCCATAAAGCTGAGTGCATATATATAAATACTTGCAGAACTGGGGCTTCAGATCACACATGTATTTGCACTTTGGACTGTCATGATATGAGATGGTTTTAAGGCAGAGACCACAAAAGCTTTCCCAGGTTTCTGTCCTTGAGAAGTTTTGGAGACTGCTTTTTTGTATGGCAGAGCAATTATGAAGAAGCGAACAGTGTGATCAAGTTATGCAGTCCAGGTATTCAGAATGCATATAAAATGTATGCCTTTTTTTTAAAAAGGTGGGATGGCAGCTAAAGAACCTAGTGGGGAAACTGCGAGAGAATCCTACTGGAGTTACGTTACTACTCAAGAAACGTCCTACAGGCTCTTTTAATTTTACTCCAGCCCCACTGAAGAACCTGCGATGGAAACCTCCACTTGTCCAGGTGATGGTGCTGATGGAGGAATATATTTTTTTTCTACGCTGACCCTACCGTGTTTATCTTATTCTCTGTAAAGCTCCAGGTACATCGCTGGCACTATATAAAAGCTTATATAATAATAATAATAATTAGTTTTTCTCCTGTCACTGGAGGTGGGAGGGGACAATGTGTTGTCAACTGCGATTTTAACCCACAAATTGTGAAATGTGAGGCCACAGTTAAGTGTCTGCTGCTTTTAGACTCTTATTTTAAAAATAAAAATGGTCCAAAGTAAAATAATCTCCTCTTAATATTCCATAAGAGTATTTAATGTTTTCTTCCTTTAATCCGTCAAGACGCATCATGAGGGCAGGCTATTTCAGGCTGAAATGCTGATAATCCGTACTGATGAATTTTTGGAAGTTAACAGTAAATGCTGAGGAGTTTGGATTGGAAAAAAACTGATGAGAGAGATTATATAGCAGTGAACTCCAAAGTTCTTTTTGTAGCCTGGAGAGGAAAAACGAATCATTGAGAAGGAATGAGATTTTGTTTTGCTGTTCTTATGACATGCACAAAGCACTTTTGTAAGCATGATTTGGGATGTTGAGAAATCCACAGAATAGGAGAAGGGCTGGAAAGGAAATTGGGGTTAATGACTTGGAGTCCTTTTGATACAAAGTATGTAATGACAGACAGCAAGTGATTTGACACCTTCTGGGACATAATGATAAATTGCCTATAAGTACAGTCATGGTTTTCTTCCTTTTGTAATCTCCAGCCTCTGCTCTGGAACAAAGTTCTAGTAGATATTTAGAATGATTGTTTGTTTCTCTACATGGTGTACAGATGAATATCTGGAATATTTAAGGTGTATTTGTGCATAAACATCTTCTGTGCTGTCTATGCTTCTCTCTGAATACATCATGTTGACATCAAGCTGTGGTGTTCTACATGGTTCACAGAAAGACTTCCTGTGCACCACATTTAAATTTCAGTTCAATTTAAAACAAAGATATCTACATCTCCGGATGTATGTGAGAAGCCTTATTTATTTACTATTTATTTTGTCACATTTTTATGCCGCCCCTTCCTGCCTATGCATCTCGGGGTGGCTAACAACATTATGAAAAACAAATAGCATCATAAAAATATAAAACATTAAAATAGCCCAAACAAGAAAAAACCCAACCCACCTGTCTCCCTCATCAAAGGCCCGGCAGAACAGCCAGGTCTTACACTGTCTACAAAAAGAGGGGAGGTCTAAGACCAGATGGACCTCCAACGAGAGGGAGTTCCATAGCCACGGAGGCACCACCGGGAACACCCTCCTCATGGTCGACACTTGGGAAACCCGAGGGGACCTCAAGGACCGCAGAGGCCAGTCCAGAATCCTGAAGGTGAGGCGGTCCTGCAGATAAGTGGAGCCCAGGCCATTTAGGGCTTTCAAGGTCAAAACCAACACCTTGAATTGGGCCCGGAAGACTATCGGCAGCCAGTGCAGAGAGCGGAGCACTGGAGTAATGTGCTCGCGACGACTCGTCCCCCTAAGGAGACACGCCTCCACATTCTGCACCAGCTGCAGTCTCCAGACAGTCACCAGGGGTAGCCCCACGTAGAGTGTGTTACAGTAGTCCAATCACGAGGTAATAAAAGCATGGATGATTGTGACAAGGTCCAAGTTCGAGACATACGGCTTAAGTACCAGATGTAGTTTGCAAAATGCACCCTTCACCACAGCCACCACTACAGACCTGAAATACCAGGTGAGGACGAACCCCATCAATGATGGGGGCCATCACTCCCCCGGCTAGTCCCACAACCATCACCTCCGTCTTGTCAGGATTCAACTTCAGGTGGCTCGCCCTCATCCAGTCCCCCACAGCTGACAGACACCTGGTAAACTCCGAGACTGCTGGGCCTGAGTCTAATGAAAAGCAGCGATACAATTGGGTGTCATCAACGTATTGATGACACCTTGCACCAAACCCTCTGATGACCTCCCCCAAAGGCTGCATATACACGTTGAACAAGAGAGGGGATAAGATGGAACCTTGCGGGACCCCACATGCGAGACTTCGGGGAGAAGATGAACAATCGCCCAGCACCACACATTGAGTTCTCCCAGCCAGGAAGGAGCGGCACCATTCAAGGACCGTCCCGCCCACTCTGACTCGGTCCCACAACCAAGTCACCAGCAACTCATGATCAAAGGTATCAAATGCAGCTGAAAGATCGAATAGGATCAACAGCATAGGTATGTAACCAGACTCTTAAGTTGCAATCGGTCAACTTCAGTACAAGAACGATGTCACCATCACTCTACCGCTGCCCTTCTTGCTTCAACCGCCACAGATACTCCATATACCATCCAGTGAATGACCTTCGACATCAGAGGGAACATCCCCCAGAGCATTCTGGAACCTTTCTGGTTCCATAAGTCTCCAGGGGGGAACCAACCGAACTGGCTCTGCACCCATCCAGGGACCGACGTGCACCAGGATACCAGCCTGCAGGAGATAATGATCCATCCATGACAAGGGCACTGCTGAAACCTCCCCCACTAATGGATCTCCCGCCTCCAGGCCAGTGTAAAATATGTCCAGGGTATGTCCCCCAACATGGGTAAGGGCGAACAACTATCTGAGACAGGCCCCTCCAAGACTCATGTTGGCGTGGATAGTGACTGCAAGACAATCCCTGACACCAGTTCAATCAGAACGGGCAGGGAACCTGCTGTTACAGGTAGGTGCACAGTATATCAGCAGCAACTCCTCTCTGTCTCCAGCTCAAATCCATCACCAGATGGAGGCCCTCAATTCCCATGATAGATTGCACAGGAAATCTCCTCACAGGCCATGTCTCCTTAAAAAATAATGGCTAAACTGCCCCCCACTCCCTATAGCTGCGACTGATGCTGGAAGGAGTACCCAACTAGAACAAGGTCAGCCAATATAGGCCTCTACTCCGTGTCCAGCCAGGTGCAACGTGCTGTACAGTAGCCTGATGGAAAGGTGACAGAAGCAGGAATGACCAGGAAGAAGCCTTTATTCAAAGGTGAAGGGATCTTGTTAAGCAAAGATGCCAGGAGCGCTTTTTGTTACCTAGACGTCTAAGACCAACACCACCTTGAGTGGTCCATAACTCTTGCAGAGTTACCACGGTGTTGTCTAGGTTGTCCAAACTAACATCTACTATGACAGCCAGCAATGTTAGAAGCGAGGGTACAGAGTTGTTGTCCTAAGTATATAGAAGTCAAGTTCAACCCCTGCAACTTAAGAGCCTCATATCTATATATCTTTCTGTTTATCGCTAAAATATAGGACCAGATATGGTGGAACAGGAAGCGCGTGAATTAAAGTGAGCATGTCACATTTAGGGCATGATGGTTGTAAGTATAATGCAGTAATTACAATTATAATGCAGCTAGAGAGAGGAGAATAATTTTGAAATTGGAGCTTTATTTGTTAATGGCATTTGAGTGCGGGATAGATACCTACCTGTTAACACAATTGTACCTTTTAGGTCTCAACTCCGATCAGGGGACTTATTTATTTATTTATTTATTTTACTTGTTTTATACCCCGCCCCCTCCTGCTCGAGAGCAGCTCAGGGCGACTTACAGGCATCGATAAAATACATATAAAATACAATTCACTTATGTTCGGAGTTCAAGTCAATGGCAAAACTCTCATTGACTTTAATGTTGGAGCATTATGCCTTAGAGAGCATGATTGTTCTGGTCATCTTACTGAGACCACCTGTGTGGGGTCCCGCAGGGTTCGGTTTTGTCCCCTCTCCTATTCAACATGTATATGCAGCTGCTCGGCAAGGTGATCAGAGGGTTTGGGGTGAAGTGTCATGACACCCAGCTCTACCTCTCATTTTCACCCGACCCAGGCCTGGCTGTCTCGGTGCTTACCTGGTGTCTGACAGCTGTGGGAGACTGGATGAAGGCTAACAGACTGTGACTGAATCCTGACAAGACGGAGGTGGTGATAGCGGGTAGGTCGGCGGAGGTGATGGCCCCATTGATTGATGTGGTCTGCCCTCTGTTGACGTCCCAGGTGCGGAACCTGGGGATGCTCCTTGATGCACAGCTCTGCCTGAATCCCCAGGTGGAGGCTGTGGCAAGGAGTGCCTTCCACCAGTTACATCTGGTGCGGTGGCTTCAACCGCTGGTTTCGGTTCTGGACTTGGCCACTACCTCTAGGTTAGACTACTGTAATGTGCTCTACATGGGGCTACCTATGGTGACGGCTCGGAAGCTGCAGCTGGTGCAGAATGAGGTGGCTCGGCTGCTGGTGGGGTTGGGCCGCCAGGAGCACGTTACACCAGTGTGCCAATCTCTGCACTGGCTGCCAGTAGTCTTCTGGACCCAATGCAAAGTGTTGGTTCTAACCTATAAAGCCTTACACGGCCTGGGCCCTGCTTATCTGCGAGACCGCCTCACTCCCCGGGTTCTAGATTGGCCCCTGCGGTCGTCCGGGGGCGCCTTGCTGGGGGTCCCCCAGGTTCTCCGGGGGGCCATGCAAAATAGGGCGTTCTCGGTGGCCGTGCCGCGCCTTTGGAATTCCCTCCCAGTGGGGGCCTGTCTGGCCCTGGACCTCCCGGCCTTCCGTAGGAACTGTAAAACCTGGCTGTTCCATCAGGCATTTGGTGAGGGAGAGGGATCGGGTTGGGGAGGGTGGAGGAGGGGGGGGGTCATTTGTGTTTTTTATGCTTATGCTTTTTAATGTTTAAAACTTTTATACTGTATTTATTTTGTGTTGTTAGCTGCTCTGGGCCGCCTCTGGCAGGATAGAGCAGGATATAAACTATACAAATATAAATAAATAAATGTGTAACTGAAGAAATCTAAATAGCAAATTCCACAAGGGGGTAAAAATATGGTAAAATAATGTCTTATTTTTTGCAAGTAACAGGGAGGCTGGGGAAGATCTAGGAGATGACACTTCAGTAAATATAAACATATAGTTACTTTAATTTCAGACCAGTCCTCCACCAACTACAACCCAATCACCAGAAAGCACCATGGATACCTCCCTGAAGAAAGAGAAGCCAGCCATTCTGGACCTTTACATACCTCCACCACCAGCTGTTCCCTATGCTCCTAGGTATGCAAATAGCCATGCATGACTTAATAAAAAGGTCCTTTTTATTATAGGCTTCTGTGAGCTGGCTTGCCTGCAAAGTTATGTGCAAATTAGTTTTAGGAAACTGCAGATCTCACAATTTTTTTGTGGGGGTGGGGGGCTTATTAAAGGCATCAGCTACTAAGAATATAACAGTACTTCTTATTATTGGGGGGAAATAACCCTGTACAATTTTAGCATTCACTGCGTGTGTCTCACACGCTAGCGTTGCCCAAAAAACCTAAATGGATGTTGTTCTCTTACTTAGCAAACAACTGCACAGTAAAAAAAATAGCAAAAATAGCAACACTTAATCCTTTTTATTGCATTTGGGGTTATTTGAACGTTAGTAACGTTTTGGAAGAATTTTATGATAGAAAATTTTCTTTAAAAAAAAATTTGTACATTGGAAAAAATCTTAAAATTCAAATCTATAAACTTAGCGGAATGAAGGAGAGTCAGGCGGCTTTATTTTTCTGTTGGCAAGTAAATATGGTTATAAGATCTGGGCCTCTTATTTGTATGGGAGTGCTGAAAGGAGTTTGAAATCGTTCTACTTGTAGTCAGAGCTAGTTATCTCATTTTTACAAATTCAGTCTGGCTATTTGTGTATCTCAACATATCCCCAAATTCAAATCTGTGGCCCTTGCAAAGCCCATCATTTTGAGACTTTGGATACTCTGTTACTTAAGGTATTTGTTACTTTGGAAAATGGAACACCAGAACTCTTACTCTGTGCTCCATCATCCAATTGAATAATGTCTCTCTAACTCCGTAACTTGACATGGGTTAACCAATCAACAGAATCTCAAACCCAGCCAAATACAAAAATAACACACCATGAAGAACAAACGACCAAATACCACGCATTGCACTGACAGGTAAAATGTGAAATTTTAACAAAATTTTGTTCGGTTTTATTATTCTGTTTTTCTGTTTACCTTAAACAAAATTACAAAAATATTTTTTTTAGTTAAACAGAAAACATAAACAAAATACACACCCCTACTGTGGGATGCTCATCGTTATGGGAAAATTAGGTCGCTTAACAATGGATCTGAATTAAGTACTGAGGAACCCAGTTTTGATGTTCATTTAAAAAAATAGCCTTTGTTTCTTAAACATTTGCAGTGTTAAGTTCTCTCTCTTATTATGATACACTCATACTTTTAAAAAGCCTTTTAAAGCAAAAAAAAAAAAGTCTGTCCAAGACAAAATATGTACTAACTTGAGTGAAGCTTTTACGTAGTAGGACTGAGACCAGAAGCTTTGTGGGGCAGGAAAGTGACCAGATGCTTGAAAAGCTGAAAGCTGGGACACGCCACCTAGAATAGGCAGGGACCAAGGGGTAATGACTGGAGTTTTAGGCCCCCAGATGGTGACAGGGATAATACACACCTACAAAGGCAAAGCCTTAGTGTTATACCCAACCCCATTATGCTAACTTGATTCTTCCCCCCCTTCAAATAATGTTTGACTGCATTTCAGAGGTCCGTCTGCTCCGATCAGTGACCAGTGACTAAAGGAAAAGCACCTTGATGCTCTTAAGATTAAATTTTCTTTTACTGTTCCCTTTGTCAAAGTATAGTCTACAAAGAGATTATTTATTTTTTTGACTGTCACTGAGACTTTTATTGTCAGAGTAAATTTTGGTGGTGGGGTAAACAGGTCTCCCACCTGACAGAGGTTCAAAAGTAAGATGCTGTATTAAGCAGGCGTTACTTTCTGCAACCAACTACGATGGAGCCAGTCTTTAGAGAGAAATTGCTGCTGAGAGGAGTAGTGATCATTCTGGGCTCATGGCTACAGCTTAAACGGGGCTTCTAACTGGAACAGATGTCATTTCAGGGGTGAGAAGGGGAGTCTTGTTTACGGAGGAGGCAATAAACCTAAGCAGCCGCTACCTTGCTCCAAGGGTGCAGAGTCTCCCAATTCCTTCCTGGATCAGGAAAGCAGAAGGCGAAGATTTACTATTGCTGATTCCGATCAGTTGCCTGGCTACCCCATGGAAGTAAATATACTGCCAGCAAAGATGAGGGAGAAAACGCAGTCCTATGGTGAGTGAGTGCCTGCCTTTTCCCTTGTTGCTGTTCAGAACTAAATGCTCAGAATTTTTTAAAAAAATTATTCTATTTTTTTAAAATGCTAGTTGAACTTGGCAGGCTTCAAGGGTAATCCGAGGGAAAGCTAAACTTCAATGAAACCCTAATCACTCATTCATTTCACTAAAGCAAAACCCTGGTGAGTCATTACTTTAACGACTGGCATCAAAACCCAGCTGGATGAGATCAAATTTCGGTTTCCCTTTTGCACACTGCTTGTAACGTCTGCTGCTTGAGTTCGGTAGACTTGCAGATTAGACTTTATAGGGCTGTCAGGTTTCAAAAGCAGTGCATCTTGAAATAATTGTCCCATCCTGTTTTAATGACCTGCAGTTATGTTCCCCAATATTGTGCTACAGTAATTGTGACGGTCGGTTAATTAACTCAGTGGGAAGGTGGTTTTCTTTGGTTTTTAGACAGTGTATTACTGTTGTAATCTTTCCTGTGGCATTTTTAGGAAAGCCTCGCCCTCTATCGATGCCTGCGGATGGGAGTTGGCTGGGAGCTACGGAACCCTTCTCAAGGCCCCGAGCACTAGGAAGAAAAGGTGAGGCTGGAAATGAGCTTTCTGAAATCCAGAATTGAACTAGGTAGCAATTCTTAAATGAGGAATGATTGGTGTTTGGCACAGGCCTAGCACTGTGATGTCATTGGCTTATGTTTAAATAAGTGTTTGGCTTATGTTTAAATAAGTGTTTAGCAGTGTTAGGCAGCAGCAGCTGGAGAAATGATTAAGACTGAAACTTTTGTCTTGCAATCTTGCTAAGCATTTGATGTGAGTTAACATGATTAGAGCCAATCTGTACTTGTGTATTGTTTCTGCTATCTACCAACAGCTGTTCCATTTCTCTCTCTTGCTCGTGCATGCATGCACCCTCTCTTTCTCGCCCACATCTGTCCCATGAATGCAAAGAGCTAAGCTGTTCCTTGATCCTGAGCCTTTCTGTTTGTGCAGCCTGAGGTGGGTGCAACTGTTGAGGCAGATTAGTCCTGCCTTGCATAGAGCAGAGCTTTTTCATGAGGAGTTCCCATCAGAACTGCAGTCACAGTGACATGATTCCTTCCATGAATGTCAGCAGCTGCACTTTCTAATTTTGCCTCGAGTCCACCCTCAGCAGGACTTTTTGTGACGTCTGAACAGATCACGAAGATAACTCGGCCCTTTACTACCAATTGTCGTGGTGATGACATGAAAAATGCCACCATCAGGTAAACCAGAGGCAAAATTGTGGTGTTGGCGCTGCTGGTGCTTGTAGGTGTGATGTCTAAAGAACTCTCAGCATTCAACACTAAAATCTTGAAGGTCGTGAAGCATGGTTGAATTTAAGAGACGGGTGGCAAGAGGGGAGGAAATCCAACAAAAAGAGAGAGATACAGGAATGCTAGAAACAGAGGCTGCAATCCCAATTTGGACCCGCATGGGTCCCACGCAGGTTGCACGTAGCACAATGTGTTCTCTATGTATATGCATGCGGGGCATGGGATTGACCCTATTGAATGTTTATCCAGAGACGGTACACCATTGCCAGAAAGACACGGAGCATTTCTGGAACACACACTCCAATCCTCAGCAAATAGCAAAGAGAGGGAACTTACACAGAAGTTGTCATCATGACCTTTCTAATATTTGGAATGCATTTTTGTTGCTGCTGCCGCTGCCATAAATGGGAAATGCTCCCATTTAAGCATTTATTACTCTCTTTTGAAACTTGTTTAAAATCTAGTTTACCATAAACATAAATATTTTAAAGAAGAAACAGCTGGCAAAAATGTGAAAGCAAGCATTCACAACAAAAATAATTTTTGCAGCTTTTTTTTTTTTTTTCCTTTTAACAATATTTCTTGCCTGCTGGCAGTTCCAGCCCCATTCCCTTCAGGTCGAAAGGAGAGACTCCTGTACTTGGCCAGACAGCTAATCAATGGGAAATAAGAATATCCTTTCCCCCCCTCTCCCCTCGCAACAACTCCTCCTCATCTGCAGTGCAAGCACTAGTCTTAGACTTGTGCTAGAGTGGAGGGACTCTTGCTTCCCATTACTCAGTTTTACATGGGAAAGACTTTTTCCTGTGAAAATCCTTGCAGCCTCCACTTACATGTATGGTAACACACACACTTGTGCTGGCAGTTAGGATTTGTCAACGTGACCTGTGCAAGGGATTTACACAAGGGCCCTTGACCTGCTTGGCACTTGGAAATCAGGAGGTGATGGGCTCTTCAGACAGTGTGCAGAGAATGGCAGAGAAATTTGGTCTGATCCCATTAGTTGTTAATTGTTGTTTCCGACCTGATCTAGCATTCCTTTAAAGCCAACAGAATGACCATTGTAGCACACCCTAAAGACTTGCTCTGGATGTCGGTGTGTATTTCCAGGAAAAGGAATTTTCGTGGCTGGAAAGTGAGGAAGCTGATTTTTAAGTCTGGGAGAAGCGTGCAGATTCAGTACTTTACAAATCTTGTAAAATGATCAGCAGGTGGCAGGGCTGCTCTCTGTTTAGATCTTGGAAGGTTTTGAAATGTACCTGATCCACTATTGAGTACAAAACTGTCACCAGGAGTAAGAAGAAGCATAATTTATATTGGTCAAAGACTAGATTTTGTGTTGAAACCAAATCATCCATTTCACTTTAGCATTGTGGTTGAGAATCATGAGAACCCTCTCATGAGCCCATTCCACTTCAGCCTGTGTCTATGCTGTCGAAGTTGTCAGAATGGAATCGAGTGATGACTAATATCATAATGGTTCAGAGTTGTTAGGGACGTTTAGCCCCATTTACATGGAAGTGAATATTTTAAACTCGCTTCCATATTCCCATCAGCTTATTTGTCTAGGGGTTTATAGAACTTCACATTTTGTATTTTTGGATGAGTATCTCTCTACTGGTTCCTGCTGAGGTTTGCCAAAGCTTGAGCTTATATGTGTTTGTTTAGGTAGACTTGGTGTTCTGGGGATATACATTAATAGTTTTCTTTTTATTTTCTAATCTATTTTATATGGATTTGCTTTTATATTACCGTAACCTGCTTTTTGTGAGATAAACAGGATAAAAATTTAAATAAATAGTGGGAGGAGCGAGGGTGTGGAAGTTGGCAGTCCTGAGTTCTGGTCTAGGCTTTGCTGCTTGTTTCTTTTTTGTCCATAGGAAAGCCATTGATACATTTTGGTTTACCCATGTGTCTAATGGTAATGAAGCTAATCAAATGTAAGGATGTTGACAAACTGGAGTGGTTTCAAAGGAGAGTAGCTAAGATGATAAAGAACGTTGGATTGCACCATTGTAAAGCTGGATGAACCAAAGGCTCAAAGAACTAGATGTGTTTAGCCTAGAGAAAGGATTACTGAGGGGGGGGGGAGACATGATAGCAGGTTTCAAATATTTAAAAGGATGGCACAAAAGAAGACAGTGAAGAATTGTTCTTCAATGTAAGCCCATCCCCTTCTGTTCTGACTTCTGTGACAGCAACGTAGATTTTGTTTAAATACTAGGAAGAACTTCCTAAATGTAAGAACTGTTAAGCTGCTGAAGAATAGGTTGCCTGGGGAAGTTGTGGAATCTTGGGGTGTTTACAGAAGTGACGCGTTCCAATTCACCACAGTGAATCCCACCCCGGTGTGAACGGATTCACCGCAGGCTGTGGTGACACGTGTGGCCCCAACAGAAGTGACAGGATCGTGACCACCACCTGGGGCCAATCAGAGAGAACATGGGCCGGGGGAACACAACAGACATGCAGTGGAGACGTGGACCACGGTTCGAGCCCCCAGAATGCACCGTGGCTGGGGTCAATTCCTTCCACCGCGGCTGCGGGTTTCCATTCAGAAGTTACTTTTCATTCACCCCTGCCGTGGTGACCATTCACCACACTTCTGGACCTCCTCCCACCCTGACCTCACAAAGCGTGGTTAGCTTCACCCCGGGCCGCGTTTGACTGTGGTGAACATCTGGATGCGAGCAAACAGACATGCATGGCGCTTTCACCACCACCCCGCGTTTGACTGAGGTTGACTGTGGTGGACATTCACCATTTCCCTTCTGAAATCACCCTTAGATGTTTTCAAAAACCTGCCAGACAAGTATCTGACTGCAGTGTTGTAGGTATCTTGCCTTTGAGCAGAGAGCTGAGCTAGGTGGCCCTTGAGATCCCATCCAACTCTGACTTGACTACTGTGAGTAAATGTTCACCGGTATGTTTAAGGCTATCCAAGGTTAATCCCACACTGGTATCCTAAATTTTTCATACTTTTGAAAAATGATGCTTCATTTTGTTTCTTACCCTAACCCTGTGATTCGATAAGCAAGTTTAAAGGCATAACTTATATTTGTAAAAAAAAATGTTTGAAGACTCTTAAGGCTGCTATAAACATTGAATTACAACCTTAGAATTGTAAGGCTAGAATTCACCCCAAGAGTCATCTAGTCCAGCCTTCTACACCAAGGCAGGATATCCTGTACCTAAACCGTCTCTAACAGCGTTATAGCCAGCCTCCTCTTAACGGTCTCAAATGGAATTCCCTAGGAAGCTTGTTCCATTAGCCACACATTCTTACAGTTAAGAGATTTTCTCTTAATTTATTTATTTAAATTTATTATCCTGTCTATCATGTGTTTGTAACCTGCCCTGAGTCCTCAAAACTATAAATAATTAAAATCCTTCATACCAAACCCCTATCCCAGTCTCCTCAAGCCCTATCCCTGCTTGTCAAATATTTAACTTAGATCAGCTTTCCTGCAACTTAAATCCATTGCCTCTAGGTCTACCCTCCATGGCGATGGAGAACAATTGCTCTGTTTTTTCTTTGTCAGTATTTTAAATATTTGAAAACTGTTACGATGTGGTCTTTTCCAGGCTGAACAATCCTAGCTCCCTCACCCTTTCCTGAAATGGCTTGAATTCCAAGCCCTGTATCATCTTTCTTGCTTGCTTTTTGCTTTAGCTTATATTCAGTCACTTAATATTGCTTTAACCAACTTGTCTTCTGACACAGGTGAAGCTGTCCTGTGCAGGTACTTCAGTAATGAGAGAATACCTCCCATCATTGAAGAGAGCCCCTCTTCGTATCAGTTTTCCAGGCCTGTGGCTGAGAGGCAGCTTGTCAGGGGTGCAGACTACATCAGGGGCAGTCGGTGTTTTGTGAATGCAGATCTCCACAACAGTGCAACGATTCCTTTCCAGGAGGATGGAGCTAAAAGGCCACCTGTTACATCCCCCACAAAATCTTCTACAGAGCCCTCCCTACTGGTCAGCTGGATCACAAGACTTAAACTGTTGACTCACTGATCATTGCTTAATGGATTTATGTCCCCATCTTCTGTTACCAAGTGCCTTTTCCCCCTCAGTCAGACTTCTCTGCATTTCAGCTGCAGTATTATGTAGTGATTGGTGTGCTACTTCTCCCCCTGGAAAGCTCTTCACACCTGACTTTTTTTTTTCCTTTGTGAGTTTGATGGCTGTAACTTACTGGAGCAGAGAGGTTTGCTAATAGGAGAAGTAAAGGAAAAGATGTAGCTTTTCTGCCTGCCCCCAAACTGAGGGAATCAGTCTTCTGAAAACAATCAAGGCTCTGGTGATTCCTGAGGTCATGGCTGACCTGAAATCCATATGACCTGTGCTGAAGCAATCACTGCCTTACAATGAGGTCCAATGGCACTTCATTTGCTAGAATGCTCTGATGCTGTGCAACCTACTGGGATGTAGAATATGTACTGCTCAGCAAAAATCCTGAGCAGTTGTCCGGACTAGAGAAGCACTGTGTGTCTGTTTAAACTATGCAGTGATGTTGTAAGTACTGCAGAAGCTTTAACTTTGTAAGGAATGAATGGCAATTTCTTTATTTTTTTTCTGATAGCCAGAGAATTGCTTTGTATCCTTTGTTTATAACCCAGTTATTAAAATCACAGTACAGGTCAAGTACTGCTCCTTGAATTGCTGCAGTGCTCCTCCATAAAGACATGGATTGCTACAACATACCAAGGGAAAAGCATCTATAATGATGGTAAAAAGAATATATATCTATTTTTACTTTTTAATGTTTATAAATGACTTTGCTGTTAACCAAAGTATCTTTTTGAAGCAAGCCCTGTAAGCTGATGGAATTTGTACAGTGGTTCAATTTTGAACTGATTGATTGATATTGGTGCTTTTAAAGAAGGCTTGTGATAAGTTACAATGGTGAGATGCTTCAGTTGGTTTTTAAACGTTGCTGAAAAATTGGTCACCCTCAGAAAATATAGTAGTAGTTGGGGAGGAGAGAACTCATAAAACTGTTAGGCTATTAAGAAACCATTGTTTTAAAACCAAATGTACAAAAGATTTTGTTAGAGTGCAAAAAACTTATTGTGTTTAAAATAATTTAAGTGTTAAATATAGCTGTATATTTTTTTTACACTTAACCATGTGTAGTTTGTACATTCCTATCTATCTACAGCACTGTGCACTAATTAGTCAATACAAAAATGCCTACTAATGGTCCCCCTCTCCCCCTCCCCCCCCCTGTTAAATTGACAGCCAAAGGTTGCACTAGATCGTTTGCAATATTGATGGTCTTTCATGCATCGTTTACACTGAAGAAAACAATTTAAGAGTTTTTAAAAATCCTTGTCTACATTTTGGATTTTATGTAGGTTTGCTTTCCTGACATTTTTTTCTCCCTCTGGTGTGACCAAATCAGGTTACAGATTTGTCTTAACAGCCTGTAAACACCAGGGTTTAAACTGGTGTTGAGTTAAATGGATGTGCACCAACTTACTTTTGGGTTGAGTTGGCTTCCAAGTTCTAACGTGATTCTGTAATATGGTGATAACACAACTGAGTCCTGTTTTTATAGGAAAGACCAAATACAGTAATGTTAAAACACTCATTCCTCTATTGCTTTCAAAATATGCTAAGAATACTATAACATCAGCGTGGCCTTTAAATTGGTTTACTCTGTGGTGCAACAAGTTCTGAGATGACTATATAATGTAAATCATGTAGTTTCAATTTAAAATAAAAAAGTTGAGAGATCATGACTTCAGTTCTTTCACTTTGGAAGATCTTCCCAAGATCCCTGCTGAAAAAGTAAAAAGTCACATCATACTTAGCTTTAAATATCTCCCTCCACCTCAAACAAGGGAAGTGGGATGTTGATTCTTTTGATTTGTAACTTGTTTTAAATCTAAAAGTAAAGCATGCACACCATGTGTTTTTGTTTGGACTACTTTATAGTCAACGCAACAATTACCAGGAGCAGATAGTACATTCTGTGTTTCCCGTCTTAGGTTAAGCTGGAAAATAAGTGTGTTTCATTACTGGCCCTTCCATCTGGTATCAAACCACAGTCCTGAGAGCCTGATCTTAGGCCAGAGGTGGTACAGAGTAGGTCGCCACACCACCTAGCAGTTACCCATCATCACTATTTATATTTAATGAAGTTCACTTCTGTAGTTGCACGCTCTGACTGGAAGTAGAAGCTTCTTTAAATCTTCATTGTTCGTAGCTCTTGGCAAACAGTGTGTAGTATCTGTACAGTGTCATCCAGCAGCGATGTAATCCAACCATCAGCAGCACATGCAAACTTAGTCTGACCATGTCAGTGGCCTCCATAGCTGCATGTGGGACAAAACCATTTATGTAAGGGCAACGAACCCAGTTCTTTTGGAAAACAAGATTTAAGTTAGCTGTCTGTGTCAGTCTCACCACAGAGATGACTGCTTTGCTTCTTGAACAATACACAGAATGGCAAAAGGATGCAATCCCTTCTTCTAAAGCATAATTGATGGGATAGATCCCAATAAATAATAGATTACCATAATATTACCGGGATCAAACAGGCATGCAGAGGTAGAAGTGTGTATTGTTTTCCTAGGCACTGAAAATGGTGCGTATTCATATGGTGCTTTTGTTCATTTTCTACCTTGCAGAAAAATCATAGTAGAACGATACCACAGCTAGGGGTTTGTGCATATGCCAGAATGCAGCTTGGCTGCAGCCCCAGTTTCTCCCCAGACCCGGTGAGACCTGATGTGGTGGGCCCAGGCGGGTGCTTTGCTCACAGCAACCCTGACTAGGGAGAGACCACACTGCTGCAGACAGACCAGTGCTTTTCCTGCTGCAGATCTTGATGTTCAGCAGCCAATAGCTGAGGAGCTGCCGAAGTATCCCCAGCCCCTTTTTGCATTGGCTGTAGCAGCCTTGGACTCTTCTGGGTCTTCTAAGGAGAACCTGTTTACATTAGTTACACTGGAACCATAAACAAGGGCAAGCTGCCCCAGATTTTTAAGGGGCAATTGTCCACATTTATGCCCAAAGCCAGTCCCGTGTTTTTACGTTCAGATAAACCGGTTTGGGATGAAAGTCACATGGGCAATGTATGTATGAAAAACTTCAGCTATAAAGTGAGCTTGTTTGCCATTTAGTTGCCCAGGCTTGCCTTTCTGATGAAGCTCAGTGTCTTTTCTGACCTCTGACTTTATTTTACTGTGTCATTGGGTATTTTCAGACGATACGTGGGCCGTTGGCCCCGTACCGGCAACAACGGCTTCGTTCCCCGCCGGGGTCACCCCGTAACGGCACAACAGACGTG
>QEPC01000281.1:502109-534073 GCA_003113815.1 Sphenodon punctatus | reverse complement strand
CGTGCCACGGCCCGGGATCCCGCCGGGGATCCCGGGCCGTGGCACGCGGCCAGACGTTACTTTTCCTTGGCCACGGCCCGGGGTCCGTTTGACCACGCTTCCCGGGACCTTCCCCCGGCTAGCCCGGGAAGCGTGGTTCAAACGAACCCCATGTGGGTATTGACCGTGGCCAACATCTGGCGCGCCGCAAACAGACGTACGGGACACGGTGACCACAGGTGGGTATTCACCGTGGTTCACCGTGTTCACGTAACGTCTGAAATCACCCATTGATGCTCTGTTGCAGCATGACGTAGAGTGCTATCTTGCCTCAGAGGCTTTTACTGCAAAGCTAGCATTTTGGCAAGTCTTGACATAAGGTGACTGACTCTCTGACATGATTGTCAGAAAAGGGGGTGCGTGAGGGCAATATGACTTTCCCACCATGAAAGCAGCTGGTCTGTTTGCTTAGACGTAGGGTTGGCACAGGGTGCTTCCCTGGCGGGTACTCTGGTTTCCTGTAGACCGTGGGTTTCCTTTTCCTGCAAAACTTTAATTTCCAAGTACATTCTGAAAACTGCTACTGTTGCTTGCACTGATCCACAATTTGGCTGTGTTGCATTTTTCTGTTGTTGCTAATACAACAGTGCAGCTTATGTGTCAGGTGGATTTAATGTGCCCTTGTCCCTGCTCTTGAGCACAGGATGAACTGGATGAAAAATCACGCTGTTCCCAAAGAAGGATCGGCTTTTGTTGCTATTTCAAATAAGTAACCAAATTCATTTATTTTGAAAACTATTGCTTTCTCCTTAAGTTTAGGTTTCTTTTTTGACATCTGCTATATATTTAATAATACTAGCCACCCTTTTTGCTGAAGGTGGTAACATAGTCAGCTGGCTATGGAAAGGCTTCCATTCACTTAAATCCCTAAATAGTTTAAATCCTAAATAGCTTAAATCTATGTATTTCACCTCATTCAAATTTGATGATATGCTGCATGTCTTTTTCAAGGCTTTCCTTTAGAGAACGAATGATCTGCTTTTTCAGCTATGCTGAATATCTCTTCTCTGCTTATTAATTGGAGACACTTGATTACAGAACCTCTTCTATTTTATTTTATTATTTTTTAAGAAAATATATTGAATACATTTAAAGGAGCAGGTTGGGGGGAAAGAGGACCTCTTTTCAAGTGCCATGGTAAAACATAGATAACAAAAATAACCCCATAAAACAGTACCAGATTAACAAAAATGTCTTCATTAAAGAATCTGTCTAATAATGACTGCCCCAGAGTTTAAATAACTAAAACGTATTTCAAACAGCTGTTAGGGCTTCCAAAGAAAAAAAAATCACCTACTGAATATCCTGGCAATACACCTAGAACAAATTACTGTAATTTTATGACTGTACAGACATTGTCACGGTTGTTAGAATTGAAGACCTACTTATGCCTGAAAAACAGATGTAGAGAGACACAATTTGGCTTTAATTAAACAACATTTTCATTATAAATAAATAACAAATTTATGTGCTTTAGGTTATTTTTCTCTTATTTGCAATGTATGGAGAGCACTGCCAATTTTTATTTTATTTTGTTTGCTGCTCTTTGAGAGCTCTCACTTTTTGTGTGGGTGGGTGGGTGGGGTTTAACCCTACAGATAACTGGAATGCCAAGACTGTTGTCTAATCTTATAGGAAAACAGGTGACATGTATTTCAAAGAGACAATTTGGAAAAACCATACCTTTTTCTTGGAAGGTGAGGGGGATATTTTATAATCTGTACATCATCATAAAGCAGGAGAAAAGGCACATTATGTCTCCCTTTTTAGAGGCTCAAAACCTTGTACATTTCTGTTCTAAAAATGTTCTACCCAAAGGTAGGGATTTTTCCTGCATATAATATTTGTTCATTTTTCTTTGGAGTCGTAACAGCACAGCAGCCTAGGGGACAGCTTCAGATATAAATAGGATCCTTGTCCTGTTTTCAAAGTTGATAGGAGTAGATCACTTATCCTGAGCACAGCAGGTGTCTTCCAATAGTTATGGTAAGGAAGTTCTTAGAGAGATACTAAGATCTGATCAGCTCAGTGGCAAACTGCTTAGTGCAGAGTCACCTAGACTGCAGCCTCACTTCTATGTTTCTTTAGCCCGTATGCAGTGGTACAGTCTACGGAAGCTTATCTTTTGGGTGGACAAATTGTTCTTGTGAAACCTGATTACTTGATAGCTGATGGACTTAAGCAATTTTAATCTACCATGGAAACTAGAAATGCAACAAATATTAAGGATATGCATGACTGACCATGGACATCAAATATATGGAAATTAGATGCAACATCTGAATCTGTAAGAACATACTCTAGCAGTGGTCTTCATGGCCACCTTCCCCCAAAATAGCATCACTGATGATGGGAAGCTAGGAGGAATGTACCCATTAAAAATAAAGAAGGAATCTCCAGTCAAACCTCTGAATGCTCGTCCCTCTGTTCAAGATTCTCCCTTGTACAGGGCCCTGTGCATTCTGTTTTTCCCATTGGTGGCAATGATGGAACCACAAAACATGGGCACTGCCCTTCAAGGCTATGACAATTTGTCTGTTGCAGCCTCCTTCTCCGTCCCTCTGCAATTGCTCAAAAACGTAATGCTACCAAGCATATAACTTCATACACTTGGTAGGGAAACATGCCACATGGAGCATGTCTGTACAAGGGGATAATTCACAGGTGTGATTTTTAACAAGTGTTGGCCAAGACTTAAAATGCCCATGTAAACTGACAGCCGTATGTGTTAGCTAGTAGGGAAGCCTCAACTGGCCAAGACCTAACATGTTTTTAAATAGGGGTCTGAGAATTTTCATATGTTGACTAACGCGACGTGGCTATCAACTACTTGTTATTCCTCATGCAGACATGCTTATTAAACATTGTTCCCCTCTAAAATCTGGTGGACTGACATAGGGTGTTTCCAAATGAGCAAGGCGGGCAGGGGGGTCCATGGCCACTGAGTGGCATGGCTGTGGGGTGCCCACACATGACAAGCGTGGGGAGTGCTTCACATGGGTGGTTCCCGGCATGACTACCCTAGCCACGGGGGCAGCCTCTGCACGTGTGGCTGGCCCTGCACAGAGTGCTCCCGATTTTTTTGGCAGTGCTCCATAGATGGCCATGAGTGGCTGTTGCGTGGTTCACGGGAACGTGCTCCCCCCACAGCACCTTCACATGAGCAGTTGGCTGCAAGGTCGGTCAGGGGCCATGTGTTCATGTGTCTCATTTTAAAACACCCAGAGGGATAGGAGAGCCTCTCGGGTAACATTTACTTTAAGATTCCTGGCCATGTTTTTGCCATTAGTAGAATGTGTTTCCTCTACAGGATAGGAAAGGAGCATTTGGCCTTACTGAATTTTTTATTTTTTTTAAATTGAAGGCTCTGCTCAAGGGACGCCTACGGTTTGAATGGCAAATGTATTTCAGGCTGGATGCATTGGGGGTGGCTGGGCTACGTAGAGGTAACTTACTCCAGGGTTGCCTGCCTTGTTTCAGAGCATTTAGACAGTTGAGGGATAAATCCTGAGTGCAAGCGTTGCTGTATCTGCTGCTCTGGGTTGAGGATTTACCCCCTCAACTAGCCAGGATAGTGTACCCCAGAGTAACTGACAACTCAACGGCATGTGAGCAACAATGCCGTTGCCCTGTGGTAAGAGCTTCATGTGAACAGGTCCTGGACCTGGCTCAAGCCAATTTCAAGAGGCTTACTTTTCACAAAAACTACTAGCAAATTTAAATCATGAGTCACAGGTCTGGGAAAGCTGAATAGAAAAACAACCGAATTTTTAGGAAGGTCTTACCAGTGTGCTAAAGAAAGAGGCTTATTTCTTGATGGGGTTTACTTTCCTTGATTTGCAATGAAAATCTTTAGTTTAAAGACACCCGACCTCCTCTACATCCACCAAAGTGTTACTTAGCTGCTGATTGGCAGCAGCATGACTGTGCTGAAAACATGCAACTGTTGGTTTAGCTTGAAGGTTTTAAAGTACAGAAAAAAAGCCTGCAGCGAAGAAAACTGGAACACAGATCTTGGGTGGATTTACTTCTGTACCATAGCTGCCTTTGCTGTAAGTTCTAACTTCTGGACATTTTATTTGTACCTCTCGAGAAGCATTAAAAATACAACTTTTACAGAAGTGGCCTGTTGTTTCCTAATATATGGGGGTAAGTAACCTAAAAACTGCCATCTTTTTGTGTACCACTAACACTTTACCCTTGTAGTGTCTCTGACTCAAGCCAGTTTAACCAACTTCTGACTGCTCCTTTTCCCTCCAAACTGACAGGTATTTGTGTTACAGGCCATGATCTAAAGAGGTGCTCAGCACATTAATGGATATAGGAGTGTTTTTATATTTTAGGATTAGGCCAATACTTTGGGAAATGTAAGAGTTTGAGTGCCCTTTAAATAGAAAATTTTGTGTCCTGGTTTGGATTACTGCTAATGGAGGCTGAGAATGGTACACTGCTAGCATAGCACCAACTTACACAGTAGAGCAGAGGTGGGGATCCACTAGTCCATGGACCAAACCCAGCCCACAGCTGGCTATTTGACCCCACCCCCTCCAGTTCCTGGATCTGGTCTTTTGAGTTCAGCCCTGAATCACAAGCATGGAAGGAAGCATGCTTAGGGCATGCACTCAAGGATAGCAAATGGATCCATGGCACAGATCCATGATCTGGCCCCTTTTCTGCCTCCATCCTGAGCACACACAATCAGTCCCCTCCCTCTAATTCCCATATGGCCCTTGGAGCTTGTACTGATTTTCATAGTGGGCCCTGGGAGGGGCCTGCAATAAAACCTCCCATCGCATGTCCTCCTCCAAAGTGTCCAGATTTTTGTCCAGGTTAGAGAGGTATTTGGGTATGGGAGGGGGTTCATAAAGCATGCCTGCAATAAAGAGGATACAAAGTATGCCCTGTATAAGAAAGGATCCAGGTATGGAAAGGCTATACAGTATTTTGCCATGTAAAGACATACACCCTGCAGAGAATCTTCATAAGTTGCAGACATATAGCATGTGGCCTGCCTTAGGTTCAACAATACATCATCAATGGGGATTTGAAATAGCTTTTTTTTTTAATGGTGTCCAAGCAACAAATGTTGAACAAAATTCCAGGACCCTGTTACTGTTCCATATAAAAGGTTTATGAGAGAATTTCTCACTCTGTGGGGTGTCCATGGTGAGCAAAGAAGGGGCAAGGAAGCCTGGTGTGAAATGCTACTCTCCAGCTAGAGTGTCATCTTGCCTCACTGAGGGTGCTTCCACCGCTTACACTAGCCACTTCTGTTGCCACGTTTGGGTGCACAGCCTGTATTAGCAACTACGGGCCAGCTCTAGGAAAAAAGACAGCATCTGGTCACAATCTGGGTCAACATGTAGTCAATGAAATGTGGGGATCTGGTCCTGGGCCTGCTACAGCAGTGGGAGAAGTTGTTCTGACCATTAGCTGTTGACAGGGAGCAGGACGCTCCTGATTGTAGTGATTCAATATGGATATGGTAGTTTCCTCCCCTCCCGTCTCCACTGGCCACTGCCAGCTGTAGGGAGCAGGCTAGTACCAGAGGGAGGTGGGGCTGTCCTGGTCAGCCAGCAGCTTTCCTGATGTCCTACTGGTGAAGGAGGGCACTGCTACTTGCAGACCAAGAACTCCTCACAGCAGCCATAAAATGGTAGAATTGTAGAGTGGGATGCTGGAGAAGAACCTGGACCTGCTGGCAGTAGAGCACTCCCGATCTGAAAACAGCATCTCTGGCTGGGAACAGCTGATGGAGGAATTGTAACTACACATCTTGTTGTATGTGTGAATCCTTGCTATGGGAGTTCCTATGTGTCACTCTCCATAAGGGTGCAAAGAACATGTGGGAAAACCCTGGCAGGCGAGGACCTCTGAGCCAACAAAAGCATGAATGTTTCCTGCAGGTGAAGTAACAAGCAGACCAATAATAGTTTGCAGTGTGCTTGATAGTCAGGAACAGGTGAAAGCAGTTGGTTAGCACTTGGAGAGATTGAAAGTACAGTTTTCTGGATCAGTGCACTTGGGGCACAGTCTGGCTCTATGCTACCTGCTGCTGACTAGTTTATGTAAGGGTGTTCTTTCCCTCAAAAGATTAGAGGAAATGAATTAATAAGCTGTTTCCTCCTAGTAAGCAACATTTGACACAGAATGTGCGTAGGGAACATGAAACCTACAATTTAGCCAAGTCAGGAAGCAGGTGGCAAAAGTGCACAGCTTCACATCGGCGTGGGGAATATTTTTTTTTCTTCAAAGTCAATGACCCAAACAATAGTGCTTCTTCGCTCTGCCTACTTTGATTTCCAGAGGTGGAAGGGTCCGATAGTCCAGTCCTGGGCCCCTGTAAGCCATGCCCCAGTTATTTGCACAGAAAATCTGTCCAATAAGAAACAGACTATTAAAATAAATCTGCCACAAGTAGAGACCAGGACCAAGCAGAGCATGCCGATGCCAGAAATAAAAGGGAACAATTTTAGAAGAAGAGAGAGCCAGATGTCCCAAAAAAGAAAAAAACATGTATTCTTGGGGGTGAAAACTAATTCTCCTGTAGCATCATATAGAAAACACCTCACAAATTATTTGTCATAATTTATCCAACTCCGGATGTTAACAACTGAGACAACAGCCCATTGGAGTCAGTGTTTGGTCCATGCAACCCCCCACTCACATGTTTTGTGTGTGGAATTTAACCAAAGGGCAGCCCCTTGGGTGTAATAATTGTGTGTCCGTGCAGCTCCCCTCACCCCAGTTTATCATGACTAGTCTAATAAATGGACAGGTGCTCTCTTCCCCCCACATCAACCTTCCCAGTATCCTGCCATGACTCACATCTGTGGTGAACCATGGGAAGAAGCAGCTGCTGCAGTTGTTTCTGTCTTCCAAGCTGTCACTCTGGGAGGCCAATGATTTTTTTGCAGTATCAATAAAGGCTTTAAAAACATTTCTCAGCTGTCACTGTTTCTCTCTCTGGCCCATCTACTGCCCCCTTTGCACCCAGCCAACAGCTTTTCTATACAGGTTCCTTATTGGCATTTACAGATTAACTTGCTGCAGACCTCAACCTTTGCGTTCCCTCTTAGCATTGGCAACCGGAAGTGCAGAGGTACAGCTGCCTACTCTGCAAATGGCCAGCACCCAGTCTGTGCCTCTGGCTTTCTTATAGCCATTCCCTTTGCACCCGGGGGGAAGCTTTATCCTGTTGGTGTACTATAGCCCTTCCCCAAGACCCCCCGTTTTAGGTGCACCTCTTCCCTCCCAACCCCAAAGCAGTGTATCATCATCTCCACAGCCTCAAACACCGAAAGAAGCATGAATTATGAAAAATAAAAGCTTAGTTTATGTTTTTTAAAAACAATTTTTTCTTGTGCCTGCTCCCTTTGGTTGCAGCTTGGTGAGATCACTTGGGTAGCAGGATGGGTAGGGGGGCATTTTTTCCCATCCTCCCCCCTGCAAATCCAGCTGTGGCAGAACATTCGTGGAAGGTGTGTGGGAACGACTGTTGGGGCAAGGCGTGCCTAGGATCTGGCTGTGGCAGATTGGGCAGTGGTTGAGGGGTGCTGGTTGACTAGCTGTCGGTTTGAGCCATGGCCCTGGCCATGGTAATCCTCCACAAGTTGTTATGGAGAATGCAACAGCTGGGAAAGAACAAGCATCGGCCATGTACTGCCAACCAGGAAGAGCTGGGAGGATGAATATTTGAAAACGGCACGTTGGTTTTTTAAGGCGAATGTTACATGTGTGCCAGTGAGAGTGGCTGGAAGTGATAGCTCTACGGAGTGCTCTAGGCTTTTTCACCAGTGACTTGAATTTGGTGGTGCTGGCAGACCTGGACACAAGGAGGCTACATGTAACCTAATCAATGGTTTACAGGCACATGGGTGTACATTGGCTCACATTTGCCTGCATGGTGGTCTAGTCCTGTTCTGGGACCCCGCTGTGGGAGAGTGGGTGGTGACCGTGTGGCCGGTGAGGGTGAACACCTAATAAATAAGCAGGTAGACACGCACCTGGTGTGGACTATTGTCTCATTTGTTAACACCCTCTGTTTTAGAACTATTCAGGTTCTTTGCTCCCACAACTGCCCCTAGGAGTATTCCAGTAGTTCAGTGCTCTGATGGTTAAAAACCTTCTAATTTCCAGCCTAAGTTTATTTATAACCAGATTGTATCCATTAGTTCTGCTACCCATGCACACCTTGAGTTTGAACAAATCTTCCTTTTCATGCTGGTCCAAGCAGCCAGCCGACACCATATGTAGTTAGTCAATGAAAGCTGCCAAAAAGTTCCCACGTCTTATAACAGTGTACTTATCAATAAGGTGCTGTAAGAAAAAACAATTATGCATAGTGGACTTGGCCTTACAAAAACCCGCTTGTTCCTCACTTAATGGGTGGTCCAATTCAACTCACTTTTCTAATGCAGCCAAAAGTACCCTAGTATACAGTTTGCCCAAAACAGAAAGGAGGCAAATGGGTCTGTAGCAGACCGGGTCTAGTCTATTGCCTTTCTTAAAAAGTAGTATAACTGCTACAGCCCATTCGTGTGGAATCTTCCTCGTTTGATTAATCAGCGTAAAGAATCCTGCTAAAAGTGGGATCAACCAACTCACGAAGCTTTTAAATAGTTCAGGGGGTATTCCATCTTTCCCTGGGGCCTTCCCTGCGGACATCTTACTCACCGCTAGGGCCACATCCTCTTCTGTCACTAATGGAACAAAAGCATAAATATCTCCTCCTACTCTCACAAAATCCATCTCGCAGTCTCCCCCTGCAGCCAAAGTTTCTGTGCCATGGTACATGGCAGAGAAAAACATGAGCCACACCTCCTGAGATATAGGCGGAGCCCCCACACTCCTCTTTGGGGCATGCCAGCTATTGAACAGGCTCCAGAACTTCTTTAAATCATTGGTTTGAGCTGCCACCTGAATTTCCGCCCATAAGGACATAGCCCTTAGTTTCCTCTTCTCCCTAAGCAATTGGCAATACTTTCTCCTATGCTGGATAAATCCAGTCCAATCCTCTACCAACCTATATCTAGTCCACTTCCTCCTTGCTTTGATTAATATTTGCTTTGTTTGCCTACACTCCTCATCGTACCATCGCTTCGAGTGGGTATCCTTCTCTGAGTAACCAGGAGGAGGTGGTTTCTTAATGCACGTTAGCAAGTGCTCCAGCATTAGCTGGAGGTGAGCATAAAATTCTTGTAAATCAATTACATTTAAAAGTCCATTTCTAAAGGCAAATCCCGATGGAGAAAGTAGCAACTGCGCTATTTGATTGTACCCTGTCTGAGTCCACTGGGTTCTTATGCTGGATTGGAGTCCGGAAGGCTCTTCTATATTAGGAAGCCCAGGCCTCTGGGAGAGCTGTAAGCAGAATGGAAAGTGCGACCCCTCCGGTCTCTTAATAATCTGAAAGTCTACGATCCTCCCAAAGAGCACAGGAGGGAGACAGATGTAGTCTATGACACTTACCCCGGTAAGGGTGTCATAAGTAAATCCTCCTGAAAGGTCCAGTGGATCCTGCCCATACGCTACCACTAACCCTTGCTCTGCCAACAAGAGGATGAATTTCTCTCCATGGTTATTCACCTGCTCGTCCATTGACCGTCTGGGCAGGAGGACCCAAGAGGAAAACATCCCAGGATTATAATCCTCCTCCTCGTGAGTCGCAATTCTAGAGTTAAAGTCCCCCATAAATATTATCGCGGTCTGAGGATGTTTTAAACTTATATAGGTGAGAAGTTCGTTCAGCTTGCCCCAACAACCCTCATCATAATAGACTGACGCTTCTGGGGGAATATACACATTGCCAATGGCAAATTTCCCAAATTTGCTGGTCTCAAGTATCAGGGCCACACAATTTTTAATTGTCATCTGAATAGGACCAACTCTTACTGCCTTACTGGGAGATACCAGGGTAATCACCCCTCCTGATTTCCTCCCTTTTGTAAACTTTGAGGTCCCCTCCACTCCATACACTAAGTAGTCCTTAAATGTAAACGATGTGGTCTCCTCCAAGGACAGCCACTTATACACATCTAGATGTGTATAAGAGACAGCTAAGTAGTCCTTATATGTAAACGATGAGGTCTCTTCCAAGGACATCCACGTTTCCTGGAAGCAAACCACATCATTGATACTAATAAAATCCCTCCACTCTGTGTCCCCCATCTTAGATTTAAGCCCCTCAATGTTCCAGGATATACACTGCAGGGCCTGGTTTGATGATTGTCATCGGGGGCCCCCCAGGGTTAAAAGCTGCTACTTTATGTCCCAAGTCCACTCCCCCCTCGGAGGTAGCCCCTCCTCCCAGATGGCTAGTAGGGTGGGTGGATAATCAGTCCTCATAGAGTTTGATACAATCAAAGTCAGAGGCCTCAGAGCAAGTAGATATAGTCACATAGCTACCCTCCCTAGGACCTTCCTGTACTTTCCCCCCTTTTACACAGGGCTTACTCTTCTCCATGCATTCCAACCACTCCGGGGACCCTGTTACATCCACCGTACACCAATCATGCCTTTCATGGGACTGATCCCTTACACCATGGAATATTCCCCTTTCTAAATCTAATCTAGTGTGGTCTAGGATTAAAGCCCTGGCCAGGGTATTTTCAACCTTACTAATAAACATCCCTGTTGCCTTCAAATTAGCCCTAGCCTTCCATATTCTATCATGCATTTGGGCACCAGGGAAAGTTACTTCCCATCTATGGAATCGCCCCCTAGGGAGGAGCGGTTTAACCTCAATGGCCTCCTCTCCTGGAAGAGCGATTCCCATTTTCTCCTGTAGAAAGCTTATGAAAAGATCCATATCCAAAGCTCCCCTCCAGAGGAACCAAAATTTCTTCTTTTAATTAAAGTGTAAAGTTATTACCGGTGCCCATCTCATAGTAGTGTCTTGCGGCCACACCTTAACTGGACCATTCCAGGACTTATCTGGTGGAATGTCGTGAATACCCTCGTTGGACAATGATCTACCCCCATGCAGGGGAAGAGGAGCCAAACTTTTTTGCAGCTTTCATTGACTTTTTTAAAGTATTTGACTCAGTTCACCGAGAACAGTTGTGGGCTAAGTTGAACAAGATGGGGTGCCAAGAGATCTCCTAGAGCTAATATTTCAATTAGATCAAGATACTAATGCAGTAGTGAGGTTAAATTCTCACAGGGCAACCTCACGAGAGAATTCTCTCTGCGCCAGGGAGTGAGACAAGGCTGTCTCCTTGCCCCTCTTCTTTTTAACCTTTATATTGATGACCTGGCTCCTGCACTCGGCAGTTAATACAACGCCGCCACGAATTCGAGAACAACCGGTTTTTTGTCTAATGTATGCGGATGACAATATGTTCTCGCAGACCAGGCGAGGCTTACAACAGATGCTTACGTCATTGTATACTTATTGCCAAGCAAATGCACTTGCTCTAAATATGGGTAAATCCAATGTTATGGCTTTTGGGAATTCCCGTACTAAATACAAATGGTATTTAGGAGGACAAGAGCTAACTGTAGTACAGCAATATACATACCTAGGGGTAGTATTTGCCTCCTGGAATTGCTGGTATAAGAATAATAACAGGCAAATTATCAAAGTAAAGCAAATTGTGGGAGGTCTCCTTAGGCTCTATCATGCAGCGCCAACAGCGTCAATAAAGCAATTGTTAGACATTTTTCAGAAAAAGGCCATCGCTGCTATGACCTATGGGGGTGAAATAATGGTCACCAGATATAAGAGTAACATGGAGATCCCCCAGAATTATTTCCTACGGACAATTCTGGGAGCCCGCCCCTCTCCCAATGCTTCGGTTGGAGACAGGAATGTTAACTGTATCGGCCCAACTGAATCTCAGATTTTTTACTTTTTGGGACAAACTGGCGAGAGGGGAAGCGGGTTTAGTGCAGAGCTGCTATTTTGAACAGAAGGAATATCGGGGAATACCGTCATATTCTTGGATTGCACACTTAAGGAAGTTAACTAGTGCAATCCCCCTCCCTACGGTGGATGATGGGATTCCGGACCATAGGCTGTCTAAGCAAGATCTTAGACTGTGTGTGAAAACATGGGCTTATAAACTTGATTTTGAACTACTTCACTCAATAAAATTTCACACTACTATCCTAGGGTTAAAACAGAGGCTAGGTTGGAGCCATATTTGCAGCAGATTCAAGATCCAAGACTTAGGAGAATGGTGTTGGTGTGCCGTTTCAATCTTTTTGAGACAGCGGAAGTTAGAGGAAGGAGAGAAGGGATCCCTAGGGAAAAAAGAACTTGTAAGTCCTGCCCAAATACAATTGAGACCCTCCCCCATGTCCTTTTTCAGTGTCCACACTATGTTGTCCTTCGGGAGCTATGGCTGAATTCTGAAATTATTTTAGGATCATTACCCCAGAGGAGAATTATGAATTTTTGCTGACTTCTGCAGATATGTCTATACTTAAAAATGTGACAATGTTTTTACTGATGGTGGAACGGGAGAATAGAGCTGTGTAGATGACGTGAGCCCTATCTGGGCCAGTATTGTTCCCGGATCACTTGTATAATATGGATTTATTGCTTTATGGAATATTAGATTTTGTGTTTTAATTTTATTTGGTTTTATTTGGCTTTAAATTTTGTATTAATAGCAAATTTGCTGAAATAAATTCTTTTATTTCACGTAGTTAGAAAACAGTTTGGGGTGTTTGTTTTCAGCAAAGAATTCGATAAGAAGGCTCAGCTCAAACCACTTCTCCAGGCATTGTCAGTGGGAGAGCTTGTTCCTCACAACTGTTTATCCCAAACTCCTGAATCTAAGGGTAATTTCAGATGTTACGTTACCACGATCAACCACAGTGAACCACCCATGGTGGCCACGGTACCGTAATGTCTCTTGGGCCCAAAAGAGATTCCCGTTCTGTTCATGCCCGGCGGGAATCTCTTTGACCACACTTCCAGCCCTCTGACCACCTGGAGCTCTGGAAGCATGGTCAAAGAGATTCCCGCCGGCGGCACCAGGGGGTGAACACCCGGCAGGAATCTCTTTTGGGCCCAACAGATGTTACATTACCATGATCAAACACAGTGGGGCTCACCGTGGTAACATACCGTCTGTTACGGCCCCACGGCCTGGCATTGGCGGATGGTACCAGCTGTTACCGCCGCCGATTCTGGGCCGTGGCCAGTACCCCGGAGGACGGGCGGGCGCAATGGCCAGATTGGCCGCTGCACCCGCCCGTCTCCCAGAGGACAGGCGGCTGGGGGAGCGTGGGGGGGAGGGGGCAGGGCTGTGCAGCCACACGTTGCGCCGCGCAGCCCCGCCCCCTCCCCCGATCCCAGCCGGCCGTTAGCCACCACGTCTGTCGCCAGGCCGGCCAGATTCCGGACGGGATTAAAAGGTGATTCTGTGCTGGGGCCAAAGGGTGGCCTGGCACGTCTGAAATCACCCTTGTAATCGAACTGTAGGTTTGGAAGGAATCTTAACCAGCACTGCCTTGGTTCCTCATGCAAGTTGAGCAGGGGAAAAGGTGGTGGTGGGGGGGGGGGAGGATCAGGGAAGAATAGCCTCAACAATACCGTGAGCAAAAGGACCCAAGTCTGAGCCTCCAGCCTCCTTAACCAAGGACCTGCCCTGATCTACAGTAGCTTGTACACTCTCCCATGCACTGCTTTTTGCCTGCTGGGAGAATCTCATCCTCAGCTTGGCAGAAGGCAGCACTAAGCCACAGGCTCTGGGGGCGATCTCCGTGCCTTGCTCTTACCAGTGCTGTTCCTAGGGCGGCAGGTAGTATTGGGAAAGGGTGAGCCAGGAGAGAGAAGCAGCCCCCTTTCCCTTCCCATGCTTGAGTGCAGGAGGAAACAATAACACTGGGAGGTGTTGCATTCTGTAGGGAGTCCTTTCTCTTTTCTGTGGTGTTAAACTATTCTGAACAGTCCTTAAGCATTTTTGTGTATGGTTCTGCATGTGGCGCTTGAGCTGTAAGAGATGATCAAAGCAGTCAAGTGTCTTCCTTAATATTTAATCTCATTACAGTGAGCATCCTATGCCGCTGCAGCATCAGTTTTAAAAAATAGAGGCCTGCCCTGCAGGCTGCCCAGGGAAACTGCGACAGACACAACTTTGACAGGAGGGTGACAAATGCCTGTGCTTTCTATAACTAGGTGAGAAGAGCAGAGAAAGAAGCACATCACTTAAATTGGAGAGTACCTCCAGAAGAGGCTGGTTGAACTCTCTCTGTGCATCCAGAACTTGGGCTAAAGTTTGGAGCCTGTTGGATTCAGTGCTGAAACTGCAACCGACTTCAGTGGGGCCAGAATGGCTCATTAACGGACACCTGTCCACATAACAGAGAAAAAAACCCAGCACTTAGGTTGGAGGAAGAGATGCTCTGGGAGCTGCCCTGCTTGGCCCCACTCCTCCATGACCATGTTACCACTTCTGCATTGCCAGCCCTACTCAGGGCTGGATTGATTACATCCGAGGTGGTTTGTGGGTGTTGCTAATATTTGCGGGGAGAGGGTGAGAACATACTTGTTGCTACTGTTCACCCAGTGAGTGGCTGTAAGAGTGCCCAAGGCACTGCTGCTCCCTTCCATCAGCTATTCAACAGGGTGTTTTAATAATAAAATAATCTTTATTTTTATATAGCGCCGCCGTGCCATGGCACTCGGAGTGCTTTATATATATAACAACCTTTAATCTTCACCACAACCCTGTGAGGTAGGTTAGGCTGAGAGAATATTGTCACTGGCCCAAGGTCACCCAGTGAGTTTCTGGCTAAGGCAAGACTTGGACCGGGGTCCCCCCCACCCCAGCCTCCTGGTTCAAGTACAATTGGTTGATGGCATCAGCAGCCCCAGCCCCCAGCGAATTTTATCCAGCTCTGGGCAGAAACAGAGAGCTCGAGGCCTGGCACAAGTTGAGCCAATGTAACCACTTCGGGACACTGTGAATTGTGATATACATTTAGCAGCTCTGCAGTCATCTCAAGCAGAGCCCTCCTTCCTGTTTCTGTGCCACTGCTTTGACAGAACAATCAACTAGCCACACCAAATAGCTATGCTATAACCAGCTCCCCTGCCTTAGTTGCCTCCTCTGTGTAAGACCACACAACATAACATGGAAAACATTCTGGGTGACTTCTCAAGTTGTAACTTGTTACCATGGGGTGGCTACTTGTTCCAACAGCTCAGATGTCATATAAAAACCCTCAATAGGATTACCATGTGGTACTTTTCCAGTTGCGTTTTTATGGCATCCGAGGCCATTGGGGATACGCCTGGCCCAAAGGCCGAATCCAGTTAGCAGTATGCTACTTATTTAACAAACCACTTAAACCCAAACAGACTTTGCATGGCCATCATCTACTACGTAGCTTCTCTAATAGGAAGAAAGTAAAAGTTATTTTTTCAGTGGTGGAAAAGCCAGACCATTCTGTATGCCCAGTGAGAAAAATGCAGTACTTGTATATGGCATACACCATATTTAAACAAATCTTTAGACCAGTGGTTTCCAGACTTTTTGACTTTGTGACCCTATTTTAAATACATTGCCATCTGTCAGGATCATGATGACCATATCTCATACCTCCCAAAATGCCTGTTTAGGAACTGTCTCTCTTTGGGTGATGAATCCCACTGTCCCTTTTTCAGGGGGTTAAAGTCCCTCTTTTATTTAAAATTATATCCTGCTCTTCCACCAAGTTTCAGAGTGAGCTACAACATTAAAATCACATTAAAATAGAACTGCAAAACATAAAGATCCCCCAAGACCACCATTCCAACTCTTATCCCCACCTGCCAAACACGTGACCCAAGTGTTTGATCATCATCACCAAACCAACATAATGATATTATAACATCACCATGATAATATCAACAACAAAAAATTCCCACCACTTCACAATCTCTACTGATTAATACATTCATTTTCATTCAAACACCTTAACGAGTTAGTTTGGTGTTGAAATTGTATAGTTGGTTTGGAAATCCAGAAATGAAATATAAGTTGTTATACTGTAATAAATAATTAACTCCTTAAGGTGTGTGAATGAAAATGAATTTATTAATCAGTAGAGAAGAGATGGTGAAGTAGTGGAAATGTTTTGTTATTATAATGATGGTATTTAAGCAAGAATGAGAGTTATAATGTGGAGCAGACATCGATATAGACAAACGTTGTTAATTAAAGGTATGAGATGGAGTACTATTGATGTAGTTGAAAAGGATGTATTATAATAGGAACATATTTTAGGTGGTAGAGTAGTGAAATTGTTGTTTTTCACCAATTCGCCATAACTATGAATTTAAAAGTGAAGGTTTTTAGATGTTGGAATTTAATTAGGTTTTTGAATTTTTATATCAGAATAAAGTCTGGTGACTGAATCTTTTCTTCTTTTTTTTTTTTGGCTCATAGAGTTTGATCTGAAATTTTATGCCCTGCACGCGCGCACACACACACACTTCTTTTTCTCTTACACAGACTCACTCACTTCTCAGTCACACGTGAACAAACTCACTCAGTCTCACACTCATGACTCTCACACTTCCCTCTTTCACACGCACATTCCCTCTCTCACACACTGACTTATACATCTACCACTTTCACATAAGCACTCACACCTCCTTCTCTCAGAAATACACAAACTCCTTTCTCTCATCTCACACACAAGACACACAAACACACACTTTTCACTCACACTCTCCCTCTTTCATCGACATTCACTCACTCCTCTGACACACACACTCTCAGACAAATACTTACACCTTTCACATACTGACCCCCCCCCCACACACATAGACATACTTTGTCAGACTCACACACTCTCACTTCACACAAACACACACCCTGTAGATCTCCCCCCTACATGTACAGACAGGTAACCCACCCCACACACAGCTCACATCTTTGCACACACATTATCTCCCTGCACACCGCACTCACACACCAGGCAGATCACCCCGTGTATGAGTGCGCACACATACACACATCACACACCCCTACACCCCCCCACATACACACTGCACTGTGTGCACACATAGCTCACACACCCCTGCACACAGATCAGCCCTCTGCACACACAGAACCCACTTGTACACACCAAAACCCCACACAGATCACCACCCTGAACACACACAGATCACCCCCCTGTGTGCACAGATCACACACCTGCCCCCCTCCCAGACCCCCTCCATGGACTCACCTCCCAAACTCTGCTGGTGAGAGAGCAAAGTGGGGGTGGGGGGGATTGGGAGCTGCCTCTTCTCCCCACCAGCCGCAGGTCACCCATGTGCCCATGCTCAACCTGGGGGTTGGGGATGGGAGAGAGGCACTCCCAGTGGCAGGCTCTCCAAGCTCGAGCCAACTCCCATGCAATGCGGGGCAGGCAGCTCCCAGCCCCACTGCCAGGATGAGCCTGCCCCAAATACAACCCGGGTGCCCCAGCTCCCTGAAACATCCTGGATTCAAGTGGTGGAGGTTCCAGCTGACCCCCGCTGGGAGTTGAATCCAGATTCAACACATCTCTGCCTAACCTGTAGGGATGTGCGAACAGAATGCGGTTCGGACGTTCGGTTCAAAACCCGAGTTCAGGTTTGGTTGTTCGGTTTGGCGATGTTCGGTTCAGTCGAACTTGGCTGAACATTCAAAAATAGCACTAACAATACTGATACTGAATTCGATTATTTTTTTTCGGTATCGGTATCATTTGGCCCTGAAGCAACCCCTGGTCTCTACCCCTGGTGCCAGGAAGTCTGCTCCTCAGCTGCCTCCCCCTTCCACTCACGTTTTTCCTGCCCCCAAACTCATCCAAACTCACCCGAACATGACTGAACTGTTTCGCCATTTTTGAGTTCGGTTTGGATGTTCGGTTCGGACATCTGAACAGACCAAGTTCGGTCCGAACTCTGAACATCTGAACTCGATGCTGGCCTGCTATGGCCCGTCTAGGTGGTGGACTCAGCGGGACATCTGTTTCCGGGCAACCAGATGCGGGTTTGCTGCTGCCCCAGCTGGGGTCACTGAGTCACCGCCTGGCCCAGAACTGGTCCCCTGGAAGATCCCAGGCACACAGCCTGGGCCATGGGCCACCACAGGCCATAGTGGGCCAGCACATCTGTTTCTGGCCCCATCCCCATCGGGGATTGGGGGTTGGCATGATTGGTCACCATGACTACTCATGATTGACTGCCATAGCTGGTGGGGATCAGTGTCAGGGTTGGGCCACCCAGCTGCACATTTGTTCTGTTCCCCCGCCAGGGATGGGGCAGCGGAGGGCTCGCCCACTGGCCTGGTTGGGCATACATTTGTTGTGTGCCCTGACCCTAAGAGTGGCAGTTGCCATCTTCCACAAACCCCTAGGCAGGGGAGCAGCTGTGGGTTCTCTGCTGTTGGCGTGTGGCGATGGAATAAGCTGCCTAGGAGGCTCTGGGCTCTCTCTTGCTGGAGGTTTTCAAAAGGAGTCTGGACAACCATCTGTTGGGGATGTTGTAGCTTCATGGAAGCAGGGGATTGGACTAGATGGTAGGGTTGGTCTTACAGATGAAATTGTGGTTTGGATTGAAAGGGGGGAGTGGGGGTTGGTATAGGGTAATAGGGTATTTATTAAGGGGGTAGTTATGAGGGAGGGGGAGGTTTCCCCTAATACCGACCTCTGGTGTTAGCAGGGGAAGGGATGGGGGAGGGATTATTGTGGTGGGAGTGGGTTGTTTTGTATTGATAGATATGTGAGCTATTGTTATATACTGAATACTGAATGTTATTGTGCACTACTGTAAATTGGAATGAGGATGGGCCTCTCCAGGAGGAGGTGGTGAGAGCAGGAGACTGGGCTGGAATTGTTTTGGTTCTTCCCTGGTGGCAGTAGGGATAGAACAATAGGAAAGGTTAATGATGAAATATTATGTTATACTGTGATAAATTGAGGGGTTATTTGGGTTATGCTGTTCTGTATTGAATTATAGTTGTTATTGTTATATTATTGTTGTTATTTTGTATGTTTCTGCCTTTGTTGTTAGCTGCCTGGAGTTGCTGTAGGCGAGAGAGAGCGGGATACAAATAAAAGGTGAAATTAAAATGAAAAATGAAAATGAAATTTGTGGTTCTGATCTCGCAATTTATGGATTTAAATACAGATGCGTATTATGGATCCATATTTAAAATCAATTAAAACCTTTAAGATATTTTTTTTAAATAATACAAAAAATCACTGCGCATCTGAAAATTGCTGCCAGACCATTTGTGCATGCGCACCCTCTTCCAAAATGGCAGCGACAGCGTCACCATCAGTGCATCTGCAGTGAGTTTTAATGGATTTTAAACTGAACCCCAACTGGCGTTTCTTGGCATGTGACATTACGGATCAATCCAAATCCGTAAAACTACCCCTACTAGAGGACACTCAAGGTCCTCTCTAGCTCTAAGATTCTATGGGTGAAAACAGACATGACGATAACGCCACTTAACATTTCTTATGCATGTTGCAGGGCTGCATTGGGCACCAATACGGCCCTGCAACATGCATAAGAAATGTTAAAACGGTGTTGAAGTGGAGTTAGCTTCATGTCTGTTTTCACCCTATGATGCTATATAGGTGCTTTGTCTTTTGGTTTCTTACCTTTTAGGACACACAGCAGTCACATTTCTAAACGTTTCTCCGTAACCTCAGGGCAGGTCCATTGCCAGACTCTGCACCAAAGAGGTGATGAGGCATATATTATATCTGTGTATCACATCCCAATGACACAACAGATATTTTGCTGTCTCACTAAAAGGCAAAGCTATGGACTTACCTTAAGGGGTAGACGTATCTTTTGGAAAAATAGAAAAGCTGAGATTTTCAAATTTTTTAATCTCATTTCTCATGGTTTTATCATTTAAGAAACCACTAAAATCATGAGACTTGCCATGAAATTACGACAGTAGGTGACTCTAAATTTGTTTAATATCAGATAGATCTTGGAACATCGTGTTCCGTGCATGAAAAATTCATAAGCAAGATAAAAGGCTAAAGTGGATGGATATTGTTTGCTGCAGACTATTGTTTCAGCTGAGTTTGTTGTTACCCCTATGTGAGACAGCTAAGGCCTGGAGATTGAAAGCCCCTTGAATCCAATTACACCACAAATTGAACTAAACCAAGCTGTCTTTTACAAACACTTAAGCAGGCACAAGCTGGCCAGTGGTTAAGACATTCATAGATTCAAAACAACTAGTTCTTAGCACATCCGTGTATACTTAAACGGAGGAATCCATGAACGGCTCCTTTGTTGCTCATGCAAAGGATGCTAGTATCCGCACACCTTGAAAGCAATGAGTCTACTCTCTAACCCAAAGATTTCCTGCTACTGGCAAACCCCAGATCTATTCTCATACAGTCCTGGGTGTGAGGTCATATCTGACTGATTTCTACTAGCTGCCCCACTTACGTTGCTGCTGCTGGGAAGGGACATGGGGGGGCTTTAGGAGCTGTGGGACCCAGGGTGGTGGCAAAATGTGGGGGCTCAGTCTCCTGCCAGTGGTGAAGCCACCAATGGGCCTAGGGGCATTCCCTGGCTCAGGGGGTGCTCCCTGGCTCGGTCGGGGAGCGCTACCCGGGCCTAGGCTCAGGGTTGGGTGGAGGGGCACTCCCCTCCACTCATCCCCAAGCCCAGCCATTTTGGGGACACTTACCTCCCCATCCGTCACTGTGGCGTTGCCCCTTGCCATCCTGGGCCCCACGTTGGGTCTGCTTGCTGGCTCCCTGTGGCAGGCTCTGGTGGCAGCGGGCACAGGAGCGGCAGATTAAATCTGCTGCCGCGCCACCTACCACCACCAGAACATGCAGGGTGTGTGGGAGAGATGGGGCCTCTGCCTCTCCCTCACTTCTGCTGGCCCCCTCGGCCAGGGGGAGCGAGGGAGAGGCCACATTTCCCCTGGCCAAGACTGACAGGCAGCGGAGGGGGGGCCATCGAGTGTGGGAGAGGCGGGGCCTCTGCCTCTCCCTCACTCCGTGCCCCCCCTTCACTGCCTGTCAGGGGAGATGTGGACCAGTCAGTCGACCAGGGGGGGACCCACGCAGGGTCCCCAGTTCCCTGCCACTGTCAGGCTGGGAGCTGGGGCCCCCGAGTGTGGGCTCCCCCCCTCCCCCCAGGAGCAGGACCCGAGGTGGCTGCCCTGAGCTGTCCCATGGTAGGGCCGGCCCTGGCAACATGTTTTAGGAGGGTTCCTTAAACTTTTACATAGGTGGCAACCCTACTCCCACCCCAGGCAGAGCAGCAAGTCTCTAAAGGCAGTAGGGCTGATGGTTGGCCTTCTCTAGTGGCCAAGATGACCAGCTCAGTGCCCAAATTAGGTCTTCCCCTTTCCTTCCCTTGGAGCAGCCCCGAGGAGGGACCAAACGATAACAATCCTGCGGTGAGGGGAGGCTCTAGGGATCCAGCGCTCCCCACTCACTCCACCTGTGTGGGTGCTCTGTGGCAGTGCCACTCGGCAGCTATGCCCCCCACACTCTGCTCATTTAAAAACACCCACAATCATAGGGTTGGAAGGGACCTCAAGGGACATCTAGTGCAACCCGCTGCTCCAAGGCAGAATGCCCTGTACCTACAGAATCCCAGGCAGATCCTTGACCATATCTTGTTGTTTTTTTAAAGCGGCCAAGGAAGAACCTTGGAGAAGAAACACCCTCCCTGGAAGCTCCTTTTGTTTAGTAAATGGGGATTGGCTGGCACTGGCTTTGACACCTGCTGAAAAGTTAGGGGGAACTCAAAGAGAGGCTAGGCAGCAGCATTATAGGCTGGGATTTCTCAAGGGGACTCACTTAGTGAAATTCAGTGGACAGCTGGGTGCCTAGCTCACACATGTTCACCCCACTGCAGTCACAGTTCTCAAAACATCTTACCCTGGAATAAATCCCTAGGACTACTCTGAAATAGTAGGGGAAAATGTAAGAAGTCTAAACAACAGATTATTTAAGGAGGGTAGAGGGATCCCAGCACTTTATTCCACAGGCTGTGCTAATCTTGGCCTGCCGCTCCCACCTGCCCATATCGGCTCTCTGAACTCCAGTCAGAATGGCAGTGCATATATGGACACTGACACTTCTGCATCCCAAAGGCTGCCATTTAACTAATGCACCAGACCACACTGCTCATTTCCTCCTTATTCTTGATGATGAGAAACTCTTTTCAAAGCTGAACAAAGCATTCAAGTATCACCTCTCACCTTAATGGGCTTACCAGGGCTGGGGCAGTTGTGTGCTTTGACTATATAATATTGCCAGCAGTCGTAGTGGGTTCCTTCTGAACAGCTTGAGCAAGGTTTAGTTTTTATTAATTGACCATGTGGCACAACATCGGCAGTAGGATTTGCATTTCTGTAAAGAAGGAGCTTTACCCTTGGGCAAAGTTTTATATTTTATTTTGTACATTTGTCCTGAAAATGAATACTGTCAGATTGAACACAATTAGTCTGACTTGGTGTAATTTCCCAGAATTAAAAAAAAAATATGGATTCTCTCCTTTTACACACACCAGTGTAACACCATCAACTCCAATGGAGCTGATCCTTATTTAAACCTGTGTGAGGGCCCATTACCATGAGTACTTTTCTTGGAAGTAAGTACCTCCCACCACTCTTTAACCTCCCTTCTGTTACCATGAGTGAGAGGGAGGGTTAAAGGGAATGTACTTACCTCTTAAAAAAAGGAGGTTTCTGCTCCTGAAAAAATGATCTTTATGAGAGGGATGTAATACCTTCACAAACATGTCCTCCCAGAAACCCCAGTCCAACTTTTTTTGTGATTTTCTGACAATCTCTACTTCATTGAGCAGTTGTGATTCCAGCTCCACCTGCTGGCAGTACCCTGAAAGTTCCCAAACAGGGAGATTGGGAGAAAGGAAGAGCTATTTAATCCCTGTTTCCCCTGCTTGTGGGAACTGAAATAGAGGGAGGTACTTGCTCCAGAGTAATTCCTATGGAATAACTACCATTGTTCATGAGTCAAGTCCTGAAAATGAAAAGAGGATTGGGGACACTGCAGATTATGGATTAAAACGGAGACTTAACAACAGAAAGAGAACAAGAATTAGAGAAGTAAAAGAAGCACTTCCCCATTTTGACAGAGTGCTTGTTGCGTGCGTGCGTGCGTGGGGATTAGATAAGCAGTCCCCAGCTACCCAGAAACTATTCCAAATTCTTGCAGTTTCACTATTAAGCAGCAGTAACGTATTTTGATTTAGAGAATCTCAAGCTTTCAAAATGGCGTGCCAGAGAAAGAGGGATATTTTGAAGCAGCTCCATTGCTCATCGTGCTGTTCTGTGTAAGTAAGATTGTTCGTGGTCTTTTATGAGAGAAGCTGCCTAGATAGTTTGTTTGCTCTACTAAAACCAGCACCCACATGTTGTCAATTAATTAGCCATAAAATTAAGGAACCCTGGATTAGGTCCTTGTTCTCACATCTGTATTTAGTGGAATGCTTTGCAAAATGGACATAGAGGCTTGAGCTAATAAATAAATCAACCTGTCACTATCTGTTTGTGTGTCTAATCTCAACCCTATCCCTAATCACAAATCAATCTAATCCAGTCACAAATAGCATTAAAAACTTGGTTACAGCAAAGAGTCTAGTTGCTGTTGGTCCACATTTAGCATCTGCTACTGTCTATATTCAACAGACTCTTCCTCTGTTTCTCAAACAGACCTGGTGTTGATATTTGCTTGGACTATTAACTGTGTTTTGATTCAGGAAAGCACAACGCTCCATTTATGTGTTTTCTGAAAAGTTCCTGTGGAAAAACTGGGTAAGAGAAGTTGTCTGAATAAGACATTCCCTCTCTGTCAGGCTCCCATTTTCATCCTCACAGAACTAATGATATCTCCTGGTCTTCACTCACCCACCAAAAAGACAACAAAAAGAAAACAAACATGTCCAGAGTGAATGGAAAATGGGATCTACTCAAATGTACAGTTCTTTTGTAATGAATTGCTAGGGGTGCCCACTGTTTAGGGCAAAGTGGAAAACATTTAGGGTAACGATGCCAACATTAGAACTGGGAGGTGCCAAAAAAAGTCACACCCCATTTATAATTGATAGCTTTTACATAAGTCTTGTTTTCATAATAAAATTAATATGCTTGCAGCAGCATTTTTCAGCTGGAGTGCTTCTGCAGTCAAACTGAGGCTACCTCATCCTTTCAGGTGGGACCTGGGCATAACAGAGACATACAAAGTATACCAAATACCAGCCAAGTCCATAACCCCACATGTCGATGGTGTGATCAAAATGACCTACTTTATCTCTGCTGGAGCTGCCCATTCCTTCCCTAGTGAGCCAGGAGCCGGTGTCAAATCCGTCAGTGACTGTCACCCGACCCCCAGTGCCTCACCTTCTGCCCTACCCCTGCACCCCCAAGCCCTAGTTTGTTCTTGTGCCTTACTTTCCCCCCCTACTTCAGTGCACCCCATGCCCCACTGCCCCCTAGTGCCAAAGCCTCCCCTCATGCCTGCCTCAGCCCTGCCCTCATTCCTGTTGGTATGGGGCCCAGTAATTTTACACCAAACATGAGTGACGGCAGCCCAGGCCAGGGAGGGGGCAGGGAGAATGTGGGTGTCCATATAGATGTGTATCCGTACAGCCCCACCCCCATGCTGCCAGGAGCAGTCTGCCTCCCTGATGGGCAGCCATGGTGACCTGTGAGGCCGCCATGGCTGCCCGGAATCGCCATTGACCCAGACTGCGGTAAGTCCAAGTAGGCTAACAGACATTATAGCCCGCTTTACCTCGGTCCGGAGTCCCTTGTACGGGCTGTGGTAGCGCTTAGCCTGGGCTGTTCCTCAGGGATGATCCCAAGGAACAGCCCAGGCTAAGCACCACCACGGCCCATGCTATGGCCCATGCCAACATCTGTCGGCCCTTTCAAATGTGACGTTGGGTATGGATTAATCTGTGCTACAGTGGATTAATCTGTGCCCAAAGTCACATCCAAAAACACCCATTGGAACACAGGGGAGGAGGTTGTCTCCCACCCCTATAAGGTCCAGACTGATATTGGCTTGGTTGATTCTTCCAGTGGGGAAAGATCACTAGTCCCAAAGTAGATACCATTGCATATCTTTTCTTTAAAAAGCACTTCTTTTTGTGCTTTCATTTTAATTATCCTTTTCATGTCCTGCAGCAATCAGGACAAATCATCCCCGACAAGGAACTGATCAGGTAAGAGACTATTTGTCTACTACTTGCACTTCCATTGAGGGTCATTCCTCAGTTTGATTCTTGATCTCTTTGAAGAGAATGCTTCCCTTTCCCTCACAGAAGGGGAGGGAACATGGAGCATAGCCCCCTAGGCACTCCTCTGCTGTGAGGGGGTTGAGCAAATGAGCCTTGCTGCTCAGGACTTGAACTGGACATTTCCCTTACAATTTTCTAACCTTTCACCTCCATTTGATAATTTAGTCCAAGCTCCATGGGCTGGATAGGAGTTTGGGGAAGGGGTGGGGGGCTTAAGGGTTGTGCTCAAGATGTGGGAACGAAGGGGGTCCAGATCATGGATCTGTGGTATGGATCCATTCCCTATCCTTCAGTGTATGCCCCTCATCTCTTCTCCTTCCCGTGAGCTCACTATTTCAAAGCTTGACAGTAGGGACTGCATCCACAGACCAGATCCAGATATTATTTATTATTATTATTAATAATATCAATAAAATAATATGTATATAATATAATATTGTATTTCCGTAGCACTCTGCTGCCAAATGGTGCTTGGAATGCTTCACAGCACAATATAATAAATACTATAAAAATCCATTTACGTAAGAACATAAGAAGTGCCAAACCAAGTTAGAGCAGTGGTCCATCTAGCCCAGCATCCTGTCTCCGAAAGTGGCCAGCTCAAGCAGCTCAAGAGAAGCACGTAGGTAGGTCATGGAGGTGTGACCCATCATCTTTTAACCATACCCAACTGCCAGTAGCCAGGGGTTTAAGCCCCATCAAGTAGGCATTTGTGGCTCTATCCTCTAAGAATGTATTTACTTTCTGTTTCAAGCTAGTTATGCTGCTGGTTTTCACAGCCACCTCTTGCAATGAGTTCCACAACGGTATTGTACGCTGTGTGAAAAAGTACTTTCTTTTGTTCCTTTTAAATCTGTTGCCATTTAACTTCAGAGAGTGTTTTCAGATGTGACAGTGGTACAATTTAATCCGCTGTAGTACGGTTTAACCCGGGTGCCACTGCCATGCTTAAATACGCCCACCAGATGTTAGCACGGTCTGGCTCCCGACCATAGTGAGGGCTAGCCCAGGCTGTGACTCGGGGAAATTCCCAAGTCACAGCCCGGGCTGAGCTTCACCACGGTTGGGAGCCAGTCGCTGGACCCAAAGTAAATCTGGCTTTCACATCTGATAGCCCGCTGTACTTACTGAGGTCCAGAGAGGAGGGGGGAGCTGGTGTTGCCCATCAGCTGGGAGCGGCAGGGCCGGTCTATGCAGTGTGGGGGCAGGGCTGGGTGGACGCACGTCTGTGCGTTTCCCTGCCCCTGGCATGGCCGTCGTAACGTTTTTGGTGGCCAGGCTGAATCCTGGCCAGAGTAATGACTCACGCCACCACTGGAAGCAGTCCGTGGTGGTGGCAGGAACCATCACGTCAGAAAACACCCAGAGTGTCCCCTTGTTCTCTTATTTGCTTTCTCCACGCCACTCATGATTTTAGAAACTTCTATCATATCCCCCTTAATTGCCTCTTCAAGCTAAACAGCCCCAACCTGTTGATCCTCTCCTCATATGGAATTTGACCCATCCCTTCTACCATCCTTGTTGCCCTTCTCCAAACATTTTCCAGTTCTTTTATATCTTTTAAAGATGGGGTGGCCAGAACTGCAAACAATATTCGAGATGGGATCATAATCAAGATTTATATAGTGGCATTATGATACTTTCCCTTTTATTATTTTCTATTCCTTTCACAATAATGTCTAGCTAGCATTCAGTTTGCCTTTTTTGACTGCTGCAGCACACTGAGCTGATGTCTTCAAGGAACTATTTGCAGTGACTCCAAGAACCTCCTCCTGAGTGGGTACACCCAGATTAGAACCTAACATCGTGTATGTCAGGGCCGGCCTTACTGCGGGGTGGCTCGGGGCTGCCACCCTGGGCCCTGCTCCTGGGGGGCCCCGTGCTCGGGACCCCCAGCTCCTGGCCTGACAGTGGCTAGGAGCTGGGGGCCCTAAGCGCGGGACCCCCCTGAGTCTCAGCCAGGGGAGTCTCAGCCAGGGAGGGAGAGGCGGGGCCTCTGCCTCTGTCTCATTCCCCCTAGCCGAGTTGGAGATTGACAGGCAGTGGAGGGGGTCAGCAGGAGTGAGGGAGAGGCAGCTCCTAAGGCCAGCCCTGGTGTATGTAAAGTGAGGATTAAAACAATTTAGTAGGGGAAGGTAAGGAAGGAGGAGAAAACACATTAAGGGGAACCAACAGTGGATCCTACAAGCACCTGGTGTCAGGGCCCGGGGTGTGGAGCCGGAGGGACCAAGGAGGGAGGGAGAAGGAGGAAAGGGGGGAAGAGGGTAGTCCACAGCACTGCCCCTGAAACCTCTCAGTCGCTCTCCAATGTCCAGGAGACTAAACGCTCAGCATAGCTACCAGACACGCTGGTCTAAGAAGGTGTACGACTCATCATTGAGGACAGGCACCAAGACGCTGGAAGGGGGAACCAGCAACAGGGACGGAGCTGGAAGGGGGAACCACCAACAGGGACGGAGCTGGAAGGGGATACCCATCTGCAGGGAAGTTGGTGGGGGCAACCAGCTATGGAGGAACTAGGGGGAGAACCAGCAATAGGGATGCTGGCAGGGATACCCAGCAGCAGGGAAGCTGGTGGGGGTAGCCAGCTCGCACGGACTAGGGGGAGAACCAACAATAGGTACGCTGGCAGGGATAGCTAGTGGCAGGGAAGCTGGCAGGGGCAGCCAGCTACGGAGGAACTAGGAGGAGAACCAGCAATAGGGACGCTGGCAGGGATACCCAGCAGCAGGGAAGCTGGCGGGGGTAGCCAGCTACGGATGAACTAGGGGGAGAACCAACAATAGGGATGCTGGCAGGGATAGCCAGCAGCAGGGAAGCTGGCGGGGGCAGCCAGCTCGGAGGAACTAGGGGGAGAACCAACAATAGGGATGCTGGCAGGGATACCCAGCGGCAGAGGCAGCCAGCTCAGAGGAACTAGGGGGAGAACCAACAATAGGGACGCTGGCAGGGATAGCCAGCGGCAGGGAAGCTGGCGGGGGTAGCCAGCTACGGAGGAACTAAGAGGAGAACCAGCAATAGAGATGCTGGCAGGGATAGCTAGCGGCAGGGAAGCTGGCGGGGGCAGCCAGCTATGGAGGAACTAGGAGGAGAACCAGCGATAGAGAAGCTGGAAGGCAACCGGGAACTCGGAGGGGTAACTTGCGGTAGGGAGCAGGAAGGTCCCTGCTACCCACCAAGGGGAACCGGGACCACAGCAACAGCAATAAGGAGAGTCGACTCCTACAAGAAGCAAGGGTTCCACAGGGCAGAACACACACACAACACACTCACAAGGGAAGGGGGCCTGGTTAATGTTACACCTGATCCTGGGAACACACAAACCCCAGGAGGAGCAGTTGCTCCACCAGCTTCCTGGGCTGCCAGGAGGTCCTAAATACTCTTTGGAAGCCAATCAGGGAGTCAGGAGACAAGCCCCCAGAAATGGCAACCGGGTGTGCAGGGGCAGGGCACACACCAGGCGGGGATGCAGGGGAAGACACAGAGAGGGGGATGAAAGCACTGTCTAGCAAGGCACCAGGTGGTGCAAGCCACTCCAGCACTGCCCCCAAGGCCAAGGGTTCAAGACCGGGCCGTGACACCTGGAGAACAAATAAGTTGCAAAAGGGCTAATTAAAAAACAGCCATGGACTGGAGGTTCCCTGCCCTCAACCTGGTGAGCCTATCCCCTTCCCTGTGATCCCAGCCCTTTGGAGGCTACCTCTGTGGGGTCCTAGAGGGGGTCGTGTTTGGGGCCCTGCTGGGAGAGAGTGGGGGCCTTGTACCCTGCCCTATCAGGGGCCACTGTGGGGTCCCCAGAAATAGAAAAAAAGGGCAGGTCCAAGGCAGTCACCCCAATTCACCCTGTGTTAAAGCCAGCCCTTCTCAGAGGATCGAACGTCTGAGTCATGTGGAAGGATTCCTGCAAGGAGGTGGTGATAGCCCATTGCCCTTACACCACATGGGAGTCACGTGTTCCCCATCCATGAGCGGCAGTGGGAGCAGTCCTTCCTAGAGAACTCTCAGCTGTCTTTGCCCCCCACATTTATTTATTTATTTATTTATTTATAACAGATTTCTATCCTGCCCCTCCTGCCCATAGGGCAGCTCGGCAAGATAAAAACAATAATACAATAAAAACAATTTAAAAGTTTTTAAAAATCCCATATGCAGGGAGAAAACAACCTCCCCAACCCCCGCTACCCACCCTCGCCAAAAGCCTGGCGGATCAGTCAGGTCTTACATAAATGTCAAAATGACAGGAGAGTGGGGGTCAACCGAGCCTCCTCCAGGAGCAAATTCCACAGCACAGGGGCAGCCACCGAAAAAGACCTAACATTGGTGACCACTCATCTCGCCTGGGGGACCTCCAAAAAGGCTCCCACGGATGATCTCAGAGGTCGCACTGGCACATGGGGAGTGAGTTGATCTCGCAGATAAGCAGGACCCAGGTTGTGAAGGGCTTTAAAGGTCAAAACCAGCACCTTGAACCTAGCCCGGTGCTTTATAGGCAGCTAGTGCAGAGCCCGGAACACAGGTGTCATGTGCTCCCTGCGGCCCACCCGCATAAGGAGATGGGCCATGGCATTCTCGGGGCACAGCTGCCCTGAGCTGTGTTCAGGAGGGGCAGGGTATAAATGGAATAAATAAAATAAATAAATAAAATTCTGCACCAGCTGCAGCCTCCAGACCAACTTCTTGGACAGCCCCACATAAAGTGTGTTGCAGTAATACAGCCTTGAGGTGATGAAGACATGGATGGCAGTGGCGAGGTCGGAGTCTGAGAGATACGGCCGAAGCCGCCGGACAAACTTTAACTGCCGAAACGCACTTCCCACCACGGCCGCAACCTGAGATTCCAGAATGAGCCGTGAATCAAGGAGCACACCCAGACTCCGTACTTGAGAGACCATGGGAGGGCGAACCCCCCCAACAAGCGGAGATTCAACCACTCCCTGGCCCCCCCAAGCCCTCGCCCACCAACATCACCTCAGTCTTATCAGGATTCAATTGCAGATGGCTCAACCTCATCCAAGTCCCCACAGCTGACAGGCACTGGGAAAATAAGGAGACTGCATGGCCTAGGTCGATGGAAAAAGCATCAGCATACTGATGATACTGCATACCCTGAAACCCTCTCACGATCTCCCCTAACTGTTGCATATAGATGTTAAACAAGAAGGGAGACAGAATGGCACCCTGCAGGACTCCACACGAGAGGTCCCGGAGGGAAGACGTACACTCCCCCAAGACCACCCGGTGAGTTCTCCTGGCCAGGAACGAACAAAACCAGTTCAAGACCGTCCCACCAATCCTGGCACGGTCCCGCAGGCGAGTCACCAACACCTCATGATCGACTGTGTTGAATGCAGCCGAAAGGTCTAGCAGGACCAGTAAGGTCTGACAACCCTGGTCCAATGCCAGATGGAGATCATCAACCAAAGCCACCAATGCAGTCTCTGTACCATACCCAGGCTGAAAACCAGACTGAGAGGGGTCAAGGAAACCAGTGCAGTCCAGATGTTCCTGGAACTGCTGTGCCACAGCCCGCTCAGTAATCTTCCCTNATGCAGTCTCTGTACCATACCCAGGCTGAAAACCAGACTGAGAGGGGTCAAGGAAACCAGTGCAGTCCAGATGTTCCTGGAACTGCTGTGCCACAGCCCGCTCAGTAATCTTCCCTAAAAAGGGGAGTTTACAGACCAGCCGATAACTGGCAGGAGCATCAGTGTCAAGAGATATTTTCTTGAGCAGGGGCCTAACCACAGTCTCTTTCAGGCAGTGAGGCACCCTGCCCTCCCAAAGGGAGGCACTAACCACTCCAGCCAGCAACGGCCATAACGTCTCCTGGCTGGCTTTCACCAACCAAGGACGGGCACGGATCTTGTTTACAAGTGGTGGCACGAACAGATCCCAACAAGGACTCCCCATCGGCAGGCGACACCATCTGAAACCAATCCCACAAAACAGGACAGGACAGGGCATCCATAGCCCCAAGATGATCCTTTGCAATAACTGTGGTACCAAAATCGTGGCGGATGCGAGTGAACGTATCTCCAAAGTACTCAATAAACCGGTCACAGCGGTCACTGGATTACTCCAGGTCCAAATGTAACAGTTCTACCCCAGCTCCCACCTGGCTTCCTCCCACCTCCGAAACAGCAGCAGTCCCACCAAGGTTTTCAAAGTGAGTGGGGACAAGGCTAGCCCTCCACCCTGCCCAATTAAAAAAATTCCTTCCAGGTGACTGAGGGTCTTTGTAAGTGCCCTGAACACAGCTAGGCCATTTTCAGAGTAGGGTGCTGGCCTGCTCCTACTCCTTTCCCTGCCCACTCTGAAAATTTCCTAGCAGCACTCAAGCTGCTGGCAAAGGGCCCTCCGGTCACCAGAGTTAAGGGCCTGTATTTAACGGAGCCCCCTGGTAACTAGGACACTGGAGACAGGCTTGGAACCTAAGATTTCCACTCCATCTGATCTTAATCTACCTGTCCTTCCAGAACCAGTCATCTTACTTAGCATCTTCCAGCAATCTGTCCTTACACCGTTCCACAGAAGAGACAACTGTATGGGGAGGAACACCATTAATACATCTCCCTTCATATCACAATCTGAGTTAATCCTATCACAGTCATATCACATATTTTTCTCACCGTCTTTCCCAATGCCTGCTAGTCATTCCCCATATACTTACTGTCTGCCCTCCTCTGCA
>QEPC01000281.1:482701-502009 GCA_003113815.1 Sphenodon punctatus | reverse complement strand
CTTGTGCCCTGTCATTCTGCTCACGGGGCGCTGTCATTCCACCTTTTCTTTATGCAACCTGCTGTTCATGGAGAGAGAGAGAGAGTCTCCCTACTGGCAGAAGGAGAGACAGACATGATCCCACCCATGCTGTCACCAGCACTATATGGCCAGAGAGAGAGAGAGAGAGGTTCCCAGCTAGAACCAGAGGGATGGGAGTTGGAGGGGGAGAGGTAGGTGTATCCCTATCCAGCTACCCTGGCTGCAACCTGCCAGAACCAGGAAGAACTCCCATCTGTGCTCATGCATCCAATGCCCAGTTCTTGTACCTTCTGCTACCACCTATCGCATGATTGAATGAAGTGTGCCCGATAGGCTTTAGGCTGTCATTCCACTATCCCTGAATCAGTCCATCCCAGGAACCATTAACTAGATTCTGGGACCATCATTCCAGTCACTGGGGGCCACATTCCATTCCACTGAATCCAGGAGCCCAGTGACTGCACGCCAGTCTGCCCCCTCCCCCCCACAACAGGCTACAGCCTACTCCTCCATACCCACCCGTGGATGCCCACTGAATCTGCTTGAAATAAAAGCCTCTCAGACCACCAGCTCCTGCCACCTGCTGCCCGGCTGCCCGCTGCCAAGGAGCCTGTCTCTCTTTCACACCCACCCGCACAAACACAAGCCCTGCACCTCCTGGGGGGCTTTCTGCTACTTGAGACCCTGCTGCTGGCACAGCACATCTTTGGGTTAATAACTACGCTACATGGGGTGGCAGGTGCTGCTGGGAGGGATCGACAAGCTGTATGAGATTCTGCCACCTGCCAGCCAGAACTTCAGAACATAGGGATAAACGATTGGATAGGTCAAATGAAGCTTGTAACAATAAATACAACAACTTTTATTAAAACTATTTAAATAACAACAACAACAACATTCTGAAACCAAATGCAAGCATTCAAAGGAAACTTATAAATTAAACGACGAGTCTCTGAGCCTGTCCCTCGGGACTTGGGGGAAAGGCAACAGCTGTTGGGGCGCAGCACAGGGCTGAGGGCCGGCCACCCGGGACTCTTCCAGCTCATAGCCGTGGGAGACGGCAAACTCCATGGCCCCTTCCATGTCCCGATGTCTCTTGGAGAGCGCCTGGTGGTACATTTCCAGGCGTTCCATCTTGGCGGAGACGTACTGGCCGTACGCCTCCACCTTCTTCCTCTCCACCTGGACCGCCTGGAACTGCTCCACCAGGCGGTTCTCCATGGTGGCTGCTGTCTCCTGCAGGCTGGCCATGAAGTCCTGGGTGGGCCTCTCCAAGTTGGCCCGAAAGGCTTTGGCCTCAGCATTCTCCCTGGGCCCGGGGGTCTCTACATTGGGACTGGAGGGGGGGGGAAGGGCTTACATGCCGTTGCTTGCAGGTTGCCTTCCCCCCCTTCTTCTGGTGGTGTTGCTCGGGCTCCAAAGCTACGCCAGAGTCCTCCTGCCACCTCACCGTCTGACCGTGGAGCTTTTCAATGTGGGTGATTAGTCCCAACGTGGTCCCGTCTCTCTGCCTCCTTAATCTTTTGCCACAGGTCTAAAGAGCATAAAAAGATAGGAACATAAGAAGTGCCATACGGCATCAGACCAATGGTCTGTGTCAAGCTCTGCCTGCATTCTGTCTCCTACACAAGTGGGTGGGTGGCTAATCTCTCTCTGCAGGGGACTTCCATTCCTCACAGGTCATAGGGCAATCCATTCCCTGTTGTTATTATTATTATTATTATTATTTATTATTATGATTATAAACATTTATATAGCGCCAGTCGTGTGACCTGGTGCTGTACAGAACATAGAAATAGACACGGTCCCTGCCGGTGGCTTACAATCTAAAAGACAAGGAGGGGGAGACAGGGAGAGGGGACAGTGGGAGAGACAGGGGAGAAGACCAACAAACAGCAAACATTCAAGCGGATGCAAAGTCTCAGGTGCGTGTGCTTGGCTTGGTTACAAGTGTGATCCAAAGTGGGAAAAATACATCTACCCAATAAAGGGAAGAAAATGAAATATTTTAAGTAGTAGACGTGGTGCCTTAAAGTCGGCAGCCCACTGAGTAAAGCAAAAAAGAAAATGGAAAAAAACAGTCCACCTTGTAAATAAGGTGATTATAAATCTAGTTTGTAAATGTTGGAACATAGCCAGATTTAATCAGGGGAGGGCTGAGGAGAAACCCTGTTGTGAATTCCTTCATGCAAAACTCTGTGTTTAAAAGGGGCAGGAGACCAGTTTCAGACAGGTCATGAGTTCACGACGCGTCTTCAAAATGGAAACTCAAAGCAAAAAAAACCCTTGGGGTTCAGTAAGAGCTCCACCAAAGCAAGTCCCAGGTAACCTTTGGGCACCGTTGTCTGAGCCGATACTGTGACAGGAGCATTCAGCTTGGGCATTGCTACGTGCTAGCGAGAGGGTGGACTTGCTTGGATGATCCCATTGTCCGTCACCGGTGACAAGCAGTGCGTGCCGACGTTCAGCCTGCCTCACAGACAGTTGCTAATTCTCTGCACAGAAACAAAAGAAGAACAAACCTGGCTGTCAAGAAACATGTATGTAATAAATGTCGTTGGGCAACAGTGATAAAAAATGACAACAATTTCAATGTGGCCATTCTCACATGGACACTGCCCACCTATTTCCACCCAGCTCCACTCACCGGGCTCGCGGCAACGTCCATGTAAAAGCGGCCTCTCTCTCTCCCTCACTCCGCTCATATGTATGTTATCCTGTAGGACTTATTATGTTCCAGGGCAGGGGTGGCCAGACGTATGGTGAACTTGATCCTGGGATCAACCTGAAGAGATCTACAAGGACCCCTCCTGGCACTCAAGGCTGAGACCTCTCCTGATGGCTCTCGCTACGGGCCATAGAGCAATGCAGCAATGGGTGAAAACAGACATGACGCTAACCACCCTTGGTGGTCATTTATGCGTTTCCGGGCTGCATAGGGCACCAATACAGCCCTGCAACATGCATAAATAACCAGCAAGGGTGGTTAAAGGGTGGTTAGCGTCATGTCTGTTTTCACCCAATGACTCTCCAAAGTGGAGAGCCTTCCTGCACTGTACTGGAGGAGCTCTCCTCCCCAGAGACCCTCCTTGGGGTGCCGGTCTCACTCTCCTCCGGCCGCGTTTGACCGGGTCAGTTTTTCAACCCGGTCAAATCGCGGCCGGAAAAGCATGCGCGTCCCCCGTCGGGGCACGTGATTGCCGGGAGTGTATCGTCTGAGCCCGGCTCCCGGCATTTTTTCGAAACAAGCGCGGGCGCGATCGTCTAAAAACGGCCTAAGATGCTGATCCGCCTCCTCGCACCATGATCTACTAGAGACTAGCTTATGATCCACCACTAAGCCAGCAGATCACAGTCTACCTCTCGGCCACCCCTGTTCCAGGGTTTCTTATTTCTTCTTCTAAATCACACGCCTGCACCCCCACTGCTGTTGATTGGGAAGCTGGTAGATCTCCAAGGTCAGAATTTGGCTTGACAGGATCTCTAACAGATTGGGGATTCACAACTGACTCCTCTGAAGCCTCGTCCCCTCCCTCCCCCCCATACACATTCCCAACACACACACACCTTTTGTGGGATGCCATGGATATTAGGCAGAAGTCGGGATTCAGCCCTTGACTTTCAAATCAATTTGGAAAATGTTTATTGTGTTTAATTTCCTCTGTCCTTGTTTACAGAGATTAAAATGCAACCTTCCTGCACACAAGCAACTGTGACAAAGAGAACAAATTGAATATGTGGGTAGTCTCTAAACTATTCCCTTATTTCCCGCTACATGCGGATCTGAACTAATGTTACAAATATGCTTCCATCTATTTTGGGCAAGCTGGCATCTCCATAGCATTTTTGATCTCCCACGCATCTTCCACACTTTGGATTTCAGTGCATATTTGAAAACGTAAATGGAAATTTAGAGGGTGAACTCTTGGCTCCATTGAAGTCAATGGTAAAACTCCCACGGCTCCAGGATTTCACCCCCCAGATCTTCAATTTGAGAAACTGTCATTCTTCATATGTGGGAAAGTATTATTGGCTCCCAAAACAAAATGTCCCTTAGTCTTCTGCCGGCACTAGTTTTACAGCCTTTTTCGTGTGATAACTGCATGATTAACTCACATTGTGATAGGACTGCGATAGGATTAACTCAGATTGTGATGTGAAGGGAGATGTATTAATGGTGTTCCTCCCCATACGTCTCTTCTGTGAAAAGGGTAAGGACAGATTGCTGGAAGATGCTAAGTAAGGTGACTGGTTCTGGAAGGACAGGTAGATTAAGATCAGATGGAGTGGAAATGTGACGTATCTTAGGTTCCAAGCCTGTCTCCATGTCCTAGCTACCAGGGGGCTCCGTTAAATACAGGCCCTTCACTCTGGTGACCGGAGGGCCCTTTGCCAACAGCTTGAGTGCTGCTAGGAAATGTTCAGAGTGGGCAGGGAAAGGAGTAGGAGCAGGCCAGCACCCTACTCTGAAAATGGCCTAGCTGCGATCAGGCCACTTGCAAAGACCCTCAGTCACCTGGAAGGAAGATTTTAAATTGGGCGGGGTGGAGGGCTAGTCTTGTCCCCACTCACTTTGAAAACCTTGGTGGGGCTGCTGCTGTTTCGGAGGTGGGAGGAAGCCAGGTGGGAGCTGGGGTAGAACTGTTACGTTTGGACCTGGAGCAATCCAGTGACCGCTGTGACCGGTTTATTGAGAACTTTGTAGATAAGATCACTCGCATCCGCCACGATTTTGGTACCACAGTTATTGCAGAGGATCTTCTTGGGGCTATGGATGCCCCTTCCTGTCCTGTTTTGTGGGATCGGTTTCAGATGGTGTTGCCTGGTGATGTGGAGTCCTTGTTGGGATCTGTTTGTGCCACCACTTGTGAACAAGATACGTGCCCGTCCTGGTTGGTGAAAGCCAGCCAGGAGACGCTACGGCCGTTGCTGGCTGGGGTGGTTAGCGCCTCCCTTTGGGAGGGCAGGGTGCCTGCCTGCCTGAAGGAGGCTGTGGTTAGGCCCCTGCTCAAGAAACTCTCTCTTGATGCTGATGCTCCTGCCAGTTATCGGCTGGTCTGTAACCTCCCCTTTTTAGGGAAAATTATTGAGCGGGCTGTGGCACAGCAGCTCCAGGAACATCTGGACTGCACCGGTTTCCTTGACCCCTCTGAGTCTGGTTTTTGGCCTGGGTATGATACAGAGACTGCATTGGTGGCCTTGGTTGATGATCTCCATCTGGCATTGGACCAGGGTCGTCAGACTTAACTGGTCCTGCTAGACCTTTTGGCTGCATTCGACACAGTCAATCATGAGGTGTTGGTGACTCACCTGCGGGACCGTGCCGCCATGCCGGTATTGGCAGGATGGTCTTGGATTGGTTTCGTTCATTCCTGGCCGGGAGAACTTACCGGGTGGTCTTGGGGGAGTGTACGTCTTCCCCCTGGGACCTTATGTGTGGAGTCCCACAGGGTGCCATTCTGTCCCCCCCTCTTGTTTAACATCTATATGCAGCCGTTAGGGGGGATCGTGAGGGGGTTTCAGGGTATGCAGTGTCATCAGTATGCTGATGATACTCAGTTCTACCTCTCTTTTTCCATCGACCTAGGCCATGCAGACTCCTTATTTTCCCAGTGCCTGTCGGCTGTGAGGGCTTGGGTCGAGCCATCTGCAACTGAATTCCGACAAGATGGAGGTGATGTTGGTGGGTGAGGACTTGGGGGGCTTGGGAGTGGTGGAATCTCCTCTTGTGGGGGTTCGGCCTCCCATGGTCTCGCAGGTGCGGAGTCTGGGTGTGCTCCTCAATTCGCGGCTCAACCTGGAATCTCAGGTTGTGGCCGTGGCGGGGAGTGCGTTTCGGCAGTTACATCTTGTCTTGCTGCTTCGGCCGTATCTCTCAGACTCCTACCTCTCCACTTTCATCCTTGCCTTCATCACCTTGAGGCTGGATTACTGCAACGTGCTCTATGTGGGGCTGCCCGAGAAGCTGGTCTGGAGGCTACAGCTGGTGCAGAATGCCGCGGCCCGTCTCCTTACTGGGGCGGGCCGCAGGGAGCACATGACACCAGTGCTCCGGGCTCTGCACTGGCTGCCTATAAAGCACCGGGCTAGGTTCAAGGTGCTGGTTTTTACCTTTAAAGCCCTTCACGGCCTGGGCCCTGCTTATCTGCAGGACCGCCTCACTCCCCATGTGCCCGTGCGACCCTTGAGATCGTCCGTGGGAGCCTTTTTGGAGTTTCCCCAGGCGAGATGAGTGGCCACCAATGTGAGATCTTTTTCGGTAGCTGCCCCCGTGCTGTGGAATTCGCTCCCAGAGGAGGCTCAGTTGGCCCCCACTCTCCTGTCATTTTGACATTTATGTAAGACCTGACTGTTCCGCCAGGCTTTTGGCGAGGGGGAGTAGGGGGGGTTGGGAAGGTTGTTTTCTCCCTGCATATGGGATTTTTGTAACTTTTAAATTGTTTTTATTGTATTATTGTTTTTATCTTGCTGTTTGCTTCCCCGAGCTGCCCTGTGGGCAGGAGGGGCAGGATAGAAATCTTTTATAAATAAATAAATAAATTTGGGGGGCAAAGCCAGCTGAGAGCCCTCTAGGAAGGACTGCTCCTGGATGGGGAACACGTGACTCCCATGTGGTGTAAGGGCAATGGGCTATCACCACCTCCTTGCAGAAATCCTTCCACATGACTCAGATGTTCTATCCTCTGAGAAGGGCTGGCTTTAACACAGGGTGAATTGGGGCGACTGCCTTGGAGCTGCTCTTTTCTCTACTTCTGGGGACCCCACAGTGGCCCCTGATAGGGCAGGGTACAAGGTCCCACTCTCTCCCAGCAGGGCCCCAAACACGACCCCCTCTAGGACCCCACAGAGGTAGCCTCCAAAGGGCTGGGATCACAGGGAAGGGGATAGGCTCACCAGGTTGAGGGCAGGGAACCTCCAGTCCATGGCTGTGTTTTAATTAGCCCTTTGGCAACTTATTTGTTCTCCAGGTGTCGTGGCCCGGTCTTGAACCCTTGGCCTCGGGGGCAGCGCTGGAGTGGCTTGCGCCACCTGGTGCCTTGCTAGACAGGGCTTTCATCCCCCTCCCTGTGTCTGCCCCTGCATCCCCACCTGGTGTGTGCCCCGCCCCTGCATACCTGGTTGCCATTTCTGGGGGCTTGTCTCCTGACTCTCTGATTGACTGCCAAAGAGTATTTAGGACCTCCTGGCAGCCCAGGAAGCTGGTGGAGCAACTGCTCCTTCCGGGGTTTGTGTGTTCCCAGGATCGGGTGCAACATTAACCAGGCCCCCCTCCCTTGTGAGTGTGTTGTGTGTGTGCTCTTGCACTGTGAAACCCCTTGCTTCTTGTAGCAGTGGACTCTCCTCATTGCTGTTGCTGTGGCCCCTGTTCCCCTTGGGGGGGTAGCAGGGGCCTTCCTGCTCCCTACCGCAGGTTACCCCTCCTAGTTCCCTGTTGCCTTCCAGCTTCCCTATTGCTGGTTCTCCTCCTAGTTCCTCCATAACTGGTTGCCCCCACCAGCTTCCCTGCCACTAGTTATCCCTGCCAGCATCTCTATGGCTGGTTCTCCTCCTAGTTCCTCCATAACTGGCTGCCCCCACCAGCTTCCCTGCCACTAGTTATCCCTGCCAGCATCCCTATTGCTGGTTCTTCCCCTAGTTCCTCCGTAGCTGGCTGCCCCCACTGGTTATCCCCTTCCAGCTCCATCCCTGTTGTTGGTTTCCCCTTCCAGCGTCTTGGTGCCTGTCCTCGATGATGAGTCATACGCCTTCTTAGACCAGCGTGTCCGGTAGCTATGCTGAGCGTTTAGTCTCCTGGATATTGGAGAGTGACTGAGAGGTTTCAGGGGCAACGCTGTGGACTACCCTCTTCCCCCCTTTCCCCTGTCCTCCTTCTTCCTCCCTCCTTGGTCCCTCCGGCTCCACACCCCGGACCCTGACACTAGGTGCTTGTAGGATCCACTGCTGGTTCCCCTTAATGTATTTTCTCCTCCTTCCTCACCTTCCCCTACTAAATTGTTTTAATCCTCACTTTACATACACCAGGACTGGCCTTAGGAGCTGCCTCTCCCTCACTCCCGCTGGCTCCCTCCGCTGCCTGTCAGTCTCCAACTTGGGAATGACACAGAGGCAGAGGCCCCGCCTCTCCCTCCCTGGCCAAGACTCAGGGGGGTCCCGCCCTTAGGGCCCCCAGCTCCCAGCCACTGTCAGGCCGGGAGCTGGGGGTCCCGAGCACGGCCCACCCCCAGGAGCGGGGCCCAGGCTGGCCGCCCCACAGTAAGGCCAGCCCTGACATACACGATGTTAGGTTCTAATCTGGGTGTAACCACTCAGGAGGAGGCTCTTGGCGTCCCTGCAAATAGTTCCTTGAAGACATCAGCTCAGTGTGCGGCAGCGGTCAAAAAAGGCAAACGGAATGCTAGCTAGACATTATTGTGAAAGGAATAGAAAATAATAAAAGGGAAAGTATCATAATGCCACTATATAACTCCTGGTTATGATCCCATCTTGAATATTGTTTGCCGTTCTGGCCACCCCATCGTTAAAAGATATAAAAGAACTGGAAAAGGTTCAGAGAAGGGCAACAAAGAGGGGAGAAGGGACGGGTCGAATTCCATATGAGGAGAGGCTCAACAGGTTGGGGCTGTTTAGCTCGACAAGGCAATTAAGGGCGATATGATAGAAGTTTCAAAAATCATGAGTGGCGTAGAGAACAAGGTGACACTGGGTGTTTTCTGACGTGATGGCTCCTGCCACCATCACAGACTGCTTCGGGGGGTGGCGTGAGTCATTACTCTGACCAGGACTCAGCCTGGCCACCAAAAACGTTACGACGGCCATGCCAGGGGCAGGGAAACGCACAGACGTGCGTCCACCCAGCCCTGCCCCCACGCTGCATAGACCGGCCCTGCTGCTCCCAGCTGATGGACGACAACAATGACCAGTTATGGCCGCCAGCTCCTCCCAGCTGATGGACGACAACAATGACCAGTTATGGCCGCCAGCTCCTCCCAGCTGATGGACGACAACAATGACCAGTTATGGCCGCCAGCTCCTCCCAGCTGATGGACGACAACAATGACCAGTTATGGCCGCCAGCTCCCCCCTCCACTCTGGAGCGCAGTAAGTACAGCGGACTATCGGATGTGAAAGCCCGCTTCACTTTGGGTCCAGCGACTGGCTCCCGACTGTGGTGAAGCTTAGCCCGGGCTGGGGCTTGGGAATTTCCCCGAGTCACAGCCTGGGCTGGCCCCCACTATGGTCGGGAGCCAGACCGTGCTAACATCTGGCGGGCGTATTTAGGCATGGCAGTGGCACCCGGGTTAAACCGCACTACAGCGGATTTAAATTGTACCACTGTCAACATCTGAAAACACTCTCTGAAGTTAAATGGCAACAGATTTAAAAAGAACAAAAGGAAGCGTACAATACAGTTGTGGAACTCATTGCAAGAGGTGGCTGTGAAAACCAGCAGCATAACTAGCTTGAAACAGAAAGTAAATACATTCTGAGAGGATAGAGCCACAAACTTACCTACTTGATGGGGCTTAAGCCCCTGGCTACTGGTAGTTGGGTGTCGTTAAAAGTAGGGATGGGCGAACAGAACAGAGTTCGGCAATTCGGTTCGGTTCAGTTTGGTTTGAAATTTGAGTTTGGAAATTCGGTTCGGTTTGAAATTCGAGTTCGGTTCGGAAGTTCGGTTCGGTCAACCGAACAGACCAAGTTCGGTCTGAAGTCCGAACTTCCAAACCGCGTTCGCTCATCCCTAGTTAAAAGATGATGGGTCACACCTCCATGGCCTACCTATGTGCTTCTCTTGAGCTACTGGAGGTGGCCACTTTCAGAGACAGGATGCCGGGCTAGATGGACCACGGGTCTGACTTGGCTTGGCACTTCTTATGTTCTTATGTAAATGGATTTGTATATTGTTTATTATATTGGTGTTGTGAAGCACTCCAAGCACCATTTGGAAGCAGAGTGCTACAGAAATACAATATTATTATATAAATATTATTTTATTTTTATTATTATTATTAATAATAATAAATAATATCTGGATCTGGTCCCTACTGTCAAGCTTTGAAATAGTGAGCTCACAGGAAGGAGAAGAGATGAGGGGCATACACTACCACAGATCCATGATCTGGATCCTCCCCTTCATTCCCACATCTTGAGCACAACCCTTAAGCCCCCCACCCCTTCCCCAAACTCTTATCCAGGCCATGGAGCTTCGACTTAGGGTATTTTCAGACGTGACGGGGCCTGTATTGGCCCTGTCACGGAATCACCCTTTGATCCCCCATCGGGATCAAACCGGCACGTCCAACAGACGTGCCGGCTGATCCCGGCGGGAAATCGGGGAGGGGGTGGGGCTGTGCGGCACAACGTGCGGCCACACAGTCCCGCCCCCCCACGCTCCCTTGCCACCTGCCCTCCTGGGAGATGGGCGGGCGCTGCGGCCAATGCAGCTGCAGCGCCCGCCCGCAGTGACCACGGCCCGGAATCCCGCCACCCCCCATCAGATGTTGCGGGATCACGATCACCATGTGGGGATCCACTGTGGTTGAGCGTGATCTCGTAACGTCTGAAAATACCCTAAATTATCAAATGGAGGTGAAAGGTTTCCCACCCAAGCTAGAAAATTGTAAGGGAAATGTCCAGTTCAAGTCCTGAGCAGCAAGGCTCATTTGCTCAACCCCCTCACAGCAGAGGAGTGCCTAGGGGGCTATGCTCCATGTTCCCTCCCCTTCCGTGAGGGGAAGGGACGCATTCTCTTCAAAGAGATCAAGAATCAAACTGAGAAATGACCCTCAATGGAAGTGCAAGTTGACAAATAGTCTCTTACCTGATCAGTTCCTTGTCGGGGATGATCTGTCCTGATTGCTGCAGGACATGAAAAGGATAATTCAAATGAAAGCACAAAAGGAAGAGCTTTTTAAATAAAAGATATGCAATGGTATCTACTTTGGGACTGGTGATCTTTCCCCACTGGAAGAATCACCCAAGCCAGTACCAGGGATGGGAGACAACCTCCTCCCCTGTGTTCCTTTTTGGATGTGACGTTGGACACGGATTAATCCGCCGTAGCACAGATGAATCCATACCCAACGTCACATTTGAAAGGGCCGCCAGATGCTGGCATGGGCCGTGGTGGTGCTTAGCCTGGGCTGTTCTTTGGGATCATCCCCGAGGAACAGTCCAGGCTAAGCGCTACCACAGCCCGTGCAAGGGACTCCGGACTGAGGTAAAGCGGGCTATAATGTCTGTTAGCCTACTTGGACTTACCGCAGTCTGGGTCAACAGCGATTCCGGGCAACCACCGCTGCCTCACAGGTCACCATGGCTGCCCACCAGGGAAGGAGGCAGACTGCTTCTGGCAGCACAGGGGCGGGGCTGTACGGATACACATCTATATGGACACCCACATTCTCCCTGCCCCCGGCTGCCGCCACTCTTGTTTGGTGTAAAATGACCGAGCCCCATACCAACAGGAATGAGGGCAGGGCTGAGGCAGGGATGAGGGAAGGCGTTGGCACTAGGGGGCCGTGGGGACTGGGGTGCACTGAAGTAGGGGGGAAAGCAAGGCACCAGAGCAAACTAGGGCTTGGGGGTGCAGGGGTACAGCAGAAGGTGAGGCACTGGGGGTGGGGTGACAGCCACTGACAAATTGACACCGGCTCCTGGCTCACTAGGGAAGGCATGGGCAGATCCAGCAGAGATAAAGTAGGTCATTTTGATCACACCATCGACATGTGGGGTTATGGACCTGGTTGGTACTTGGTGCTATACTTTGTACGTCTCTGTTATGCCCAGGTCCCACCTGAAAGGATGAGGTAGCCTCAGCTTGACTGCAGCAGCACTCCAGCTGAAAAATGCTGCTGCAAGCATATTCATTGTATTATGAAAACAAGCCTTGTCTAAAAGCTATCAATTATAAATGGGGTGTGACTTTTTTTGACAGCTCCCAGTTCTAATGTTGGCATCGTTACCCTAAATGTTTTCCACTTTGCCCTAAACAGTGGGCACCCCTACCAACTCACACACAAAATGAACTGTACATTTGAGTAGATCCTATTTTCCATTCACTCTGGACGTGTTTGTTTTCTTTTTGTTGTCTTTTTGGTGGGTGAGTGAAGACCAGGAGATATCATTAGTTCTGTGCGGATGAAAAAGGGAGCCTGACACAGAGGGAATGTCTTATTCACTCAGACAACTTCTCTTACCCAGTTTTTCTACAGGAACTTTTCAGAAAACACATCAATGGAGCATTGTGCTTTCCTGAATCAAAACAGAGTTAATAGTCCGAGCAAATATCAACACCAGGTCTGTTTGAGAAACAGAGGAAGAGTCTGTTGAATCTAGACAGTAGCAGATGCTGGATGTGGACCAACAGCAACTAGACTCTTTGCTGTAACCAAGTTTTTAATGCTATTTGTGACTGGATTAGATCGATTTGTGATTAGGGATAGGGTTGAGATTAGACACACAAACAGACAGTGACAGGTTGATTTATTTATTAGCTCAAGCCTCTATGTCCATTTTGCAAAACATGTGAGAATGAGAACCTAATCCAGGGTTCCTTAATTTTATGGCTAATTAATTGACAACATGTGGGTGCTGGTTTTAGCAGAGCAAACAAACTATCTAGGCAGCATCTCTCATAAAAGACCATGAACCACAGCATGATGAGCAATGGAGCTGCTTCAAAATATCCCTCGTTCTCTGGCACGCCATTTTGAAAGCTTGAGATTCTCTAAATCAAAATATGTTACCGCTGCTTAATAGTGGAACTGCAAGAATTTGGAATCGTTTCTGAGTAGCTGGGGACTGCTTATCTAATCCCCACGCACGCACAGGAGCAAGCACTCTGTCAAAATGGGGAAGCGCTTCTTTTACTTCTCTGATTCTTGGGCTCTTTCTGTTGTTTAGTCTCCGTTTTAATCCATAATCTGCAGTGTCCCCAATCCTCTTTTCATTTTCAGGACTTGGACTCGTGAACAACGGTAGTTATTCCTTAGGAATTACTCTGGAGCAAGTACCTCCCTCTATTTCAATTCCCACAAGCAGGGGAAACAGGGATTAAAAAGCTCTTCCTTTCTCCCAATCTCCCTGTTTGGGAACTTTCAGAGTACTGCCAGCAGGTAGAGCTGGAATCACAAATGCTCAATGAAGTAGAGATTGTCAGAAAATCACAAAAAAAGCACACTGGGGTTTCTGGGAGGACAGATGTGTGTGAAGGTAATTACATCCCTCTCATAAAGATCATCTTTCCAGGAGCAGAAACCTCCTTTTTTAAAGAGGTAAGAAGTACATTCCCTTTAACCCTCCCCCTCACTCATGGTAACAGAAGGGAAGTTAAAGGGTGGTGGGAGGTATTTACTTCCAAGAAAAGTACTCACAGTAATGGGCCCTCACACAGGTTTAAATAAGGATCAGCTCCATTGGAGTTGATGGTGTTACACTGGTGTGTGTAAAAGGAGAGAATCCATCTTTTTTTTTTTTAGTTCTGGGAAATTACACAAAGGGTGATTTCAGACGTTACGGGGCGCATTGGCCCCGTACCGAAATCAACCCATTCGTTCCCCGCAAGGGTCACCCCGTCACGCCGTATCAGACGTGCCGGGGGGATCCCGGTGGGGAATCCGGGAGGGGACGGGGCCGCGCGGCGCAACGTGCGGCTGTACGGCCCCGCCCCCTCCACGCACCCCGCCACCCGCCCTCCGAGGAAATGGGTGAGCGGCGGGGCCAATGCGGCCGCCGCGGCCGGCCGAATGCGCCATGGCCCGGGATCCCGACGGTGATCCCGGGCCGTGGCCAGCGGCCAGACGTTACTTTTTTTTTGGTCCCTGCCGGGGGTCTCTTTGACCACGCTTCCCAGGACATTCCCCCGGCTAGCCCGGGAAGCGTGGTTCAAATTGACCCCTTGTGCAGATTGACCGTGGCGAACATCTGGCAGCCGCCAAACAGACGTTCGAGACACATTGACCACAGGTGGGTATTCACCGTGGTTCACTGTGATCTCGTAACGTCTGAAAATACCCACAGTCAGACTAATTGTGTTCAATCTGACAGTATTCATTTTCAGGACAAATGTACAAACTGTAAAACTTTGCCCAAGGGTAAAGCTCCTTCTTTACAGAAATGCAAATTCTACTGCCAATGTTGTGCCACATGGTCAATTAGTAAAGACTAAGCCTTGCTCAAGCTGTTCAGAAGGAACCCACTACAACTAGGTGGGTTGTACAACTGGCACTATTATATAGCCAAAGCACACAACTGCCCCAGCCCTGGTAAGCCCATTAAGGTGAGAGGGGATATTGGAATGCTTTGTTCAGCTTTGGAAAGAGTTTCTCATCATCAAGAATAAGGATGAAAGGAGCAGTGTGCTCCGGTGCATTAGTTAAATGGCAGCCTTTGGGATGCGGAAGTGTCAGTGTCCATATATGCACAGCCATTCTGACGGGAGTACAGGTGGGTGCTGTATCCCACGGCCTGTGGGATAAAGTGCTGGGATCCCTCTATCCTCCTTAAATAATCTGTTGTTAAACTTCTTACATTTCCCCCCTACTATTTCAGAGTAGTCCTAGGGATTGATTCCAGGGTAAGAAGTTTTGAGAACTGTGACTGCAGTGGGGTGAATACGGCTTCCTGCCTAAAGGAGCTAGGCACCCAGCTTCCCACTGAATTTCACTGCGTGAGTCCCCTTGGGAAATCCTAGCCTATAATGCGGCTGCCTAGCCTCTCTTTGAGATCCCCCTAACATTTCAGCAGGTGTCAAAGCCAGTGCCAGCCAATCCCCAGGCATTTACTAAACAAAAGGAGCTTCCAGGGAGGGTGTTTCTTCTCCAAAGTTCTTCCTTGGCCGCTTTAAAACCAACAACAACATCTGGTCAAGGATCTGCCTGGGATTCTGTCGGTACAGGGCATTCTGCCTTGGAGCAGCGGGTTGCACTAGATGTCCCTTCCAACCCTGTGATTGTGGGTGTTTTTAAACAAGCAGAGTGGCAGCGGGAGGGGCACAGCTGCCGGACTGGCACTGCCACAGAGCACCCACGCAGGTGGAGTGAGTGGGGAGCACTTCAAACGAGCGGTTCCCAGTGTGGCTACTCTGGCCACGGAGACATTTGTCTGGCCCCACATGAGCACTACAGATTTCCCAGCAGCACTCAGACCCTTAAAATCACGAGACTGGCTAAAAAAAACAATGGGAGTTTAAAATAAAATGTTAAAGTCAGTTCTTTTTATTTGTCTTCCTTTCAGATGCCTTTCCTACTTTGTAAATAAGCTAAGCTCATGCACCTGCAACTTCCCAGCTTCATGAATGTATTTATCCCTGGGTGTCTTCAGACATCACGATAACTAGTGAATGGTCGCAATAATGTCTAAACGGTTACAACAACGTATGAGCGTGTAGACTGTTTCTGTTTCTGCTTCTGGATCCCTACAGCCTCCCCTCACCCCAGGATTGTTGTCATTTGGTCCCTCCTCGGGGTTGCTCCAAGAGAAGGGAAGGGGAAGACCTAATTTGGGCACTGAGCTGGTCATCTTGGCCACTAGAGAAGGCCAACCATCAGCCCTGCTGCCTTTAGAGACTCGCTGCTCTTGCATAGGTGGCAACCCTACTCCCACCCCAGGCAAAGTTTAACGAACCCTCATAAAACACGTTGCCAGGGCCGGCCCTACCGCGGGACAGCTCGGGGCAGCCAGCTCGGGTCCCGCTCCTGGGGGGTGGGGGGACCACACTCAGGGTCCCCAGCTCCCAGCCTGACAGTGGCAGGGAACTGGGGACCCTGCGTGGGGGCCCCCCTGGTCGTCTGACCCGTCCACATCTCCCCTGACAGGCAGTGGAGGGGGGGAGCACGGAGTGAGGGAGAGGCAGAGGCCCCGCCTCTCCCACACTCGGTGACCCCCCCTCCGCTGCCTGTCAGTCTCGGCCAGGGGAAATGTGAGAGAGGCAGGGACAGCCAGGCAGCGGAGGGGGCCAGCGGAAGTGAGGGAGAGGCAGGTGCCCCATCTCTCCCACACTCCCTGCAAGTTCTGGTGGTGGCAGGCGGCACGGCAGCCGATTTAATCTGCCGCTGCTGTGCCCGTCGCCACCAGCGCCTGCCACAGGGAGTCACCAGGGCAGCGGACCCAACGCAGGGCCCAGGATGGCGAGGGGCGACGCCACAGTGACGGATGGGGAGGTAAGTGTTCCCGAAATGGCTGGGCTTGGGGATGACTGGAGGGGAGTGACCCTCCGCCCATCCCTGAGCCCAGGCCCGGGGAGCGCTCCCCGACCGAGCCGGGGAGCGCCCCCTGAGCCAGGGAGCACCCCTAGGCCCGCTGGTGGCTTCACCACTGGCAGGAGACTGAGCCCCCACATTTTGCCACCACCCTGGGTCCCGCAGCTCCTAAGGCCACCCACCCCCCGTGTTCCTTCCCAGAAGCAGCAACGTAAGTGGGGCAGCCAGTAGGAACCAGTCAGATATGACCTCACACCTTTCAAGGTGTGTGGACACTAGCATCCTTTGCATGAGCAACAAAGGAGCCGTTCATGGATTCCTCCGTTTAAGTATATACGGATGTGCTAAGAACTAGTTGTTTTGAATCTATGAGCGTCTTAACCACCGGCCAGCTTGTGCCTGCTTAAGTGTTTGTAAATGAAAACTTGGTGAAGGTCAATCGGTGGTGTCATTGGATTTGAGGGGCTTTCAATCTCCAGGCCTTAGCTGTCTCACATAGGGGTAACAACAACCTCAGCTGAAACAATACTCTGCAGCAAACAATATCCCTCCACGTTAGCCTTTTATCTTGCTTACAAATTTCTCATGCACGGAACACGATGTTCCAAGATCTATTTGATATTAAACAAATGTAGAGTTGCCTGCTGTCGCAATTTCATGGCAAGTCTCATGATGTTAGTGGTTTCTTAAATGATAAAACCATGAGAAATGAGATAAAAGTTTTGAAAATCTCACCTTTTCTATTTTTCCAAAGAAATGTCCCTAGCAATGGACCTGACCTGAGGTTACGGAGAAAAGTTTAGAAATGTGACTGCTGTGTGTCCTAAAAGATAAGAAACCAAAAGACAAAGCACCTGTATAGCATCATAGGGTGAAAACAGACATGAAGCTAACTCCACTCCAACACCGTTTTAGCATTTCATGTCTGTTTTCACCCATAGAATCTTAGGGCTAGAGAGGACCTTGAGTGTCCTCTAGTAGGGGTGCTCTTACGGATTTGGATTGATCTGTAATGGCACATGCCAAGAAACGCCAGTTGGGGTTCTGTTTAAAATCCATTAAAACTCACTGCAGATGCACAAATGACCACCAGACCATCCTACGCATATGAACCCTCTTCCAAAATAGCAGCAGCAGCAGCAGCATCCCTGCCATTTTTGGATAAATGCAGCAGGTCTACACGTGCAGTGGACAGTTTGCACACGTGCAGTGGACAGTTTGCACACGTGCAGTGGACAGTTTGCACACGTGCTGACTGGCTGCCCTTCTCTAAATTATCGGGGATGCTGTCGCTGCCATTTTGGAAGAGGGTGCGCATGCACAAATGGTCTGGCAGCAATTTTCAGATGCGCAGTGATTTTTTAAAATTATTATTTTAAAATATATATTTGAAAGGTTTTAATTGATTTTAAATATGGATCCATAATACGCATCTGTATTTAAATCCGTAAACTGCGAGATCGGAACCACAAATTTCATTTTCATTTTTCAATTTCATTTCACCTTTTATTTGTATCCCGCTCTCTCTCGCCTGCGGCGGCTAACAACAAAGGTAGAAAACCTAAAAAATAACACTAACAATAACAACTAGAATTCAATACAGAACAACATAACCCAAACAACCCCTCAATTTATCACAGTATAACATAATCTTTCATCATTAACCTTTCCTATTGTTCTATCCCTGCTGCCATCAGGGAAGAACCAAAACAATTCCAGCCCAGTCTCCTGCTCTCACCAGGAGGAGGGACCTATCCTCATTCCAATTTTATTTATTTATTTATTATTTCTAGATTTATACCCCGCCCCTCCTGAGAACAGTAGTGCACAACAATGTTCAATATTCAATACATAACAATAGTTCACATATCTATCAATACAAAACAACCCACTCCCACCACAATAATCCCTCCCCCATCCCTTCCCCTGCTGCCACCAGAGGTCGGTACTAGGGGAAACCTCCCCCTCCCGCATAACTACCCCCTTAATAAATATCCCATTACCCTATCCCAACCCCCACTCCCCCTTTTGAATCCAAACTGCAATTTCATCGGTAAGACCAGCCCTACCGTCTAATCCAATTCCCTGCTTCCATGAAGCTACAACATCCCCCAACAGATGGTTGTCCAGACGCCTTTTGAAAACCTCCAGCAACAGAGAGCCCAGAGCCCCCTAGGTAACTTGTTCCATCGCCACACGCCAACAGCAGAGAACCCACAGCTGCTCCCCTGCCTGGGGGTCTGTGGAAGATGGCGGCTCCCACCCTTAGGGTCAGGGCACACAACAAATGTATGCCCAACTAGGCCAGTGGGCGAGCCCTCCCCTGCCCCATCCCTGGAGGGGGGAACAGAGCAAATGTGCAGCTGGGTGGCCCAACCCTGACATTGATCCCCACCAACTATGGCGGTCAATTATGAGTAGTCATGGTGACCAATCATGGCATCCCCCAATCCCCGATGGGGATGGGGCCAGAAAGAGATGTGCTGGCATACTATGGCCTGTGGTGGCCCACGACCCAGGGATCTTCCGGGGAACCAGTTCCAGGCCAGCCGGTGACTCGGTGACGCCAGCTGGGGCAGCAGCGAGCCCACATCTGACTGCCCGGAAACAGATATTCCGTTGAGTCCAGCACCTAGACGGACCATAGCAGGCCAGCACTGAATCTGTCATCACCCAGAATCTTTGGCTGCGGTCCTCAAACTCTGCAGACTTCAATAGGGCTACTCCAGAGGAAGTGGCTTGAAGATCACAGTCTTTGTGATTTGGGGCACGCTCACATGAATTTCACTTGGGGGCCAACTATTCTTAGGTAAGACTACCCCTGAGGTTGTTTATGCAGAGGTTAAGCTACTGCCCAGGGAGAGGAATTATTTAATCCCCACACCATTTTAATTTATAAGAGTGGCCAGAGGAAATGTCAGTGTGTGGTAATTTATCACGCTTCCGGCCCTCCTCCTGGCATAACACTGACCAGACGTGCCGAGCTCACGCTCCCCATATGGGAATTGACCGTGGTTGAGCGTGATCTCGTAACATCTGAAAATACCCTATGACTGCTGTCGGGAGTGGGGGGGGGGGGGGAGGG
>QEPC01000281.1:408405-439439 GCA_003113815.1 Sphenodon punctatus | reverse complement strand
CCAACACCTCACCCCCCCCCCAAGTAATCCTTTCTCTAGGCTAAACACATCTAGTTCTTTCAGCCTTTGTTCATACGATGCAATCCAACGCTCTTTAACATCTTAGCTGCTCTCCTTTGAAACCACTCCAGTTTGTCAACATCCTTACATTTGATTAGCTTCATTACCATTAGACACATGGGTGAACCAAAATGTATAAATGGCTTTCCTACAGACAAAAAAAGAAACAAGCAGCAAAGCCTAGGCCAGAATTCAGGACTGCCAACTTCCACATCCTTGCTCTTCCCACGATTTATTTAAATTTCTATCCTGTTTATCTCACAAAAAGCAGGTTACGGTAATATAAAAGCAAATCCATATAAAATAGATTAGAAAATAAAAAGAAAACTATTAACGTATATCCCCAGAACACCAAGTCTACCTAACCAAACACGTATAAGCTCAAGCTTTGGCAAACCTCAGCAGGAACCAGTAGAGATATACTCGTCCAAAAATACGAAATGTGAGGTTCTATAAACCCCGAGACAAATAAGCTGATGGGAATATGGAAGAGAGTTTAAAATATTCACTTCCACGTAAATGGGGCTAAACTTCCCTAACCACTCGGAACCATTATGATATTGGCCATCACTGGATTCCATGCTAACAACTCCGATAGCGTGGACGCAGGCTGAAGTGGAATGGGCACCCGCTCATGATTCTCAACCACCATGTTAAAGTGAAATGGATGAGTTGGTTTCAACACAAAATCTAGTCTTTGGCAAATATAAATTATGCTTTTTCTTACTCCTGGTGACAGAGTTGTACTCAAGAGTGGATCAGGTACGTTTCAAAACCTCCCAAGATCTAAACAGAGAGCAGCCCTGCCACCTGCTGATCATTTTACAAGATTTGTAAAGTACTGAATCTGCACGCTTCTCCCAGACTTAAAAAATCAGCTTCCTCACTTTCCAGTCGCGAAAATTCCTTTTCCTGGAAATATACACCGACATCCATAGCAAGACTTTAGGGTGTGCTACAATGGTCATTCTGTTGGCTTTAAAGGAATGCAAGATCGGGTCTGAAACAACAATTAATAACTAATGGGATCAGACCAAATGTCTCTGCCATTCTCTGCACACTGTCTGAAGAGCCCATCACCTCCTGATTTCCAAGTGCCAAGCAGGTCAAGGGCCCTTGTGTAATAACTAATCCCTTGCACAGGTCACTCTGACAAATCCTAACTGCCAGCACAAGTGTGTGTGTTACCAGACATGTAAGTGGAGGCTGCAGGGATTTTCACAGGGAAAAGCCTTTCCCATGCAAAACTGAGTAATGGGAAGCAAGAGTCCCTCCACTCTAGAACAAGTCTCAGACTAGTGCTTGCACTGCAGATGAGGAGGAGTTGTTGTTGTTGGGGGGGGTGGGGTTTATTCTTATTTCTCATTGATTAGCTGTCTGGCCAAGTACAGGAGTCTCTCCTTTCGACCTGAAGGGAATGGGGCTGGAACTGCCAGCAGGCAAGAAATATTTTTAAAAGGAAAAAAAAAAAAAGCTGCAAAAATTATTTTCATTGTGCATGCTTGCTTTCACATTTTGGCCAGCTGTTTCTTCTTTAAACTATTTATGTTTATGGTACCCTAGATTTTAAACAAGTTTCAAAAGAGAGTAATAAATGCTTAAATGGGAGCATTTCCCATTTAGGGCAGCGGCAACAAAAATGCATTCCAAATATTAGAAAGGTCATGATGACAACGTCTGTGTAAGTTCCCTCTCTTTGCTATTTGCCGAGGCTTGGATTGCATGTTCCAGAAATGCTCCTTGTCTTTCTGACAATGGTGTACTGTCTCTGGCTAAACATTCAGTGGGGTGAATCCCATGCCCCGCATGTGCCGTGCGCATATACATAGATACATTGTGCTGCGTGCAACCTGCGCAGGATCCATGCGGATCCAACTTGGGATTGTGGCCTCTGTTCCTAGCATTCCCGTTTCTCTCTCTTTTTGTTGGATTTCCTCCCCTCTTGCCACTCAGCTCTTAAATTCAACCATGCTTCACGACCTTCAAGATTTTAGTGTTGAGGGTTCTTTAGACATCACACCTACAAGCACCAGCAGCACCAACACCACCATTTTGCCTCTGGTTCACCCGACGGTGGCATTTTTTCATGTCATCACCACGACAATTGGTGGTAAAGGGCCGAGGTATCTTGGTGATCTGTTCGGACATCACAAAAAGTTTTGCTGAGGGTGGACTAGAGGCAAAATTAGAAAGTGCAGCTGCTGACATTCATGGAAGGAATCATGTCACTGTGACTGCAGTTCTGATGGGAGCTCCTCATGGGAAAGCTCTGCTCTATGCAAGGCAGGACTAACCTTCCTCGAGAGTTGCACCCACCCTAGGCTGCACAAACAGAAAGGCTCAGGATCAAGGAACAGTTCAGCTCTCTGCATTCATGGGACAGATGTGGGCGAGAAAGAGAGGGCACGTGCATGCACGAGCAAGAGAGTGAAATGGAACAGCTGTGGGTAGATAGCAGAAACAAAACACAAGTACAGAGCTGCTCTAATCATGCTAACTAACTCACATCCAATGCTTCGCAAGATTGCAGGACAAAAGTTTAAATCTTAATCATTTCTCCAGCTGCTGCTGCCTAACACTGCTGAACACTTATTTAAACATAAGCCAATGACATCACAGTGCTACGTCCGAGCAACAAACACCAATCGTTCCTCATTTAAGAATTGCTACCTAGTTCAATTCTGGATTTCAGAAAGCTCATTTCCCACCTCACCTTTTCTTCCTGGTGCTCGGGGCCTTGAGAAGGGTTCCGTAGCTCCCAGCCAACTCCCATCCGCAGGCATCGATAGAGGGCGAGGCTTTCCTAAAAATGACCCAGGAAAGATTACAAGAGTAATACACCATCTAAAAACCAAAGAAAACCACCTTCCCACTGAGTTAATTAACCGACCTTCACAATTACCATATCGCAATATTGGGGAACATAACTGCAGGTCATTAAAAAACAGGATGGGACGATTATTTCAAGATACACTGCTTTTGAAAGCTGACAGCCCTATAAAGTCTCATCCGCAAGTCTACTGACCTCATTCCAAGCAGCGTGCAAAAAGGAAACCGAAATCTGATCCCATCCAGCTGGGCTTTGATGCCAGTCGTTAAAGTAATGACTCACCAGGGTTTTGCTTTAGTGAAATGAATGAGTGATTAGGGTTTCATTGAAGTTTAGCTTTCCCTCGGATTACCCTTGAAGCCTGCCAAGTTCAACTAGCATTTTAAAAAAAATAGAATAATTTTTTAAAAAAAATTCTGAGCATTTAGTTCTGAATAGCAAGAGAGGAAAAGGCAGGCACTCACTCACCATAGGACTGCGTTTTCTCCCTCATCTTTGCTGGCAGTATATTTACTTCCACGGGGTAGCCAGGCAACTGATCGGAATCAGCAATCGTAAATCTTCGCCTTCTGCTTTCCTGATCCAGGAAGGAATTGGGAGACTCTGCACCCTTGGAGCAAGGTAGCAGCGGCTTAGGTTTATTGCCTCCTCCGTAAACAAGACTCCCCTTCTCACCCCTGAAATGACATTTGTTCCAGTTAGAAGCCTCGCTGAAGCTGTAGCTATGAGCCCAGCATGATCACTCCTCCTCTCAGCAGTAATTGGTCTCTAAAGACTGGCTCCATCTTACAGAAAGTAAAGCCTGCTTAATGCAGCATCTTACCTTTGAACCTCTCTCAGGTGGGAGATCAGTTTACCCCACCACCAAAATTTACTCTGACAATAAAAGTCTCAGTGACAGACAAAAATAAATAAATAATCTCTTTGTAGACTACACTTGGATGAAGTTTTAGGGAACAGTAAAATAAAATTTAATCTTAAGAGCATCAAGGTGCTTTTCCTTTAGTCATTAGTCACTGATCAGGCAAGGCACTTAGAGCAGGCGGACCCCTGAAATGCAGTCAAACATTATTTGAAGGGGGGAAAGAATCAAGTTAGCATAATGGGGTCGGGTATAACATTAAGGCTTTGCCTTTGTAGGTGTGTATTATCCCTGTCACCATCTGGGGGCTCCAGCCATTTCCCCTTGGTCCCTGCCTATTCTAGGTGGCGTGTCCCAACTTTCAGCTTTCCAAGCATCTGGTCACTTTCCTACCCCACAAAGCTTCTGGTCTCAGTTCTACTCCATAAAAGCTTCACTCAAGTTAGTACATATTTTGTCTTGGACAGAGTCCTTTTTTTTTTTTTTTTTTTAAAAAGGCTTTTTAAAAGTAGGAGTGTATCATAATAAAAAAGAGACAATTTAACACTGCAAATGTTTAAGAAACAAAGGCGATTTTTTAAAATGAACATCAAAACTGGGTTCCTCAGTACTTAATTCAGATGCATTGTTAAGCGACCTAATTTTCCCATAATGGGTATTTTCAGACGTTACGAGATCACGCTCAACCACAGTCAATTCCCTGTGGTGGGGAATGCCCTCATAACGTCTGTTGGGGAACCGGAAGTTCCCCCTCAGATGTTAACCACGCTCAATCCCCGCTGGGAATCTCATTCACCACGTAATTGGCTGGACTGGCGGGGCTGGCGCCGATCGCATGGTGAATGAGATTCCCGGCGGGGATGAAGGGGTCCGTCACGTCTGGATGGCAATCAAGCCCCGGAATCCCCATCGGGATTCCGGGCCGTGGTCATTTTGGGCAGGTGCTGCAGCCGCATTGGCCGTGGCGCCCGCCCGTCTCCCCAGAGGGCGGGCAGTGGGGGAGCGTGGGGGGGGCAGGGGGGTGCGGCTGCACGTTGCGCTGCGCGGCCCCACCCCCTCCCCGATTCCCCGCCGGGATCCCCTGGCACGTCTGTTGACCATGCTGGAGTGATCCCGGCGGGGAATCTAAGGGTTGTTTCCGTGACGGGGCGAATGCCGTTTATGTTTTCTGTTTAACTAAAAAAAAATAATTGTAATTTTGTTTAAGGTAAACAGAAAAACAGAATAATAAAACCTAACAAAATTTCGTTAAAATTTCACATTTTGCCAGTGCAATGCGTGGTATTTGGTCGTTTGTTCTTCATGGTGTGTTATTTTTGTATTTGGCTGGGTTTGAGATTCTGTTGATTGGTTAACCCATGTCAAGTTATGGAGTTAGAGGGTATTTTCAGACATTATGAGATCACAGTCAACCACAGTGAACCACAGTCAATCCAAAGAGACCAAAGAGCCCTGAACATCTGTTCGGGGGCCGCCAGATGTTCACCACAGTCAGTACCCACATGGGGTCAAAATCAACCATGCTTCCGGACCTCCCGCCTGGACCATCTCCGAAAGCGTGGTCAGAGAGATTCCCAGTGGGAAACAAAAAAAAAGTAACGTCTGGATGGCAACCACCAGCCGGAATCAAACAAAATGATTCCCAGTCGGGGACAAAGCACGCAACATTGCTGCCAGGTAACCAGCAACAACACAGGCTGGAGAGGGAGATTTAAAGAGCACATGGCAGCAGCCAGAACGAGCCGCCCCGGCGCCTTCCGGGTGCTTTGACCACGGCCCGACCTGGGATCGGCGTAATGTCTGTTGCGCTGCCCCAGGCCGTGGTCTGCCGGTCCGATTCCCTGCTGTGGTCCTGCTCCCGTCATGCCTGTTTGCGGCCTCTCTTGCCCACGGGGGGTGGTTAGCCGGTTCGCCACCACTGAGAATCCACTGTGGTGAATCGGGCGCCCGTAACGTCTGAAATCACCCAGAGACACATTATTCAATTGGATGTTGGAGCACAGTAAAGAGTTCTGGTGTTCCATTTTCCAAAGTAACAAATACCTTAAGTAACAGAGTCTCCGAAGTCTCAAAATGGTGGGCTTTGCAAGGGCCACAGATTTGAATTAGGGGATATGTTGAGATACACAAATAACCAGACTGAATTTGTAAATATGAGATAGCTAGCTCTGACTACAAGTAGAAACCATGTCTATCTTACTCTTTGTAAAGCGCCAGGTACATTGCTGGCGCTATATAAATGCTAATAAAATAATAATAATAATAATAATAATAATAATAATAACTATTTCAAACTCCTTTCAGCACTCCCATACAAATAAGAGGCCCAGATCTTATAACCATATTTACTTCCCAACAGAAAAATAAAGCCGGCTGACTCTCCTTCATTCCGCTGAGTTTATAGATTTGAATTTTAAGATTCTTTCCAATCTACAATATATTTTTTTTAAAGAAAGTTTTCTACCCTAAAATTCTGCCAAACTGTTACTAACCTGATGATAACAACATTAAAATAACCCCAAATGCAATAAAAAGGATTAAGTGTTGCTATTTTTGTCCTGTGCAGTGGTTTGCGAAGTAAGAGAACAACATCCATTTATGTTTTTTGGGCAATGCTAGCGTGTGAGACACACAGTGAATGCTAAAATTGTACAGGGTTATTTCCCCCCCAACAATAAGAAGTACTGTTATACTGTTAGTAGCTGATGCCTTTAATAAGCCCAAGGAAAAAATGTGAGAGATCTGCAGTTTCCTAAAACTAATTTGCACATAATTTTGCAGGCAAGCCAGCTCACAGAAGCCTGTAATAAAAAGGAGCTTTTGATTAAGTCATGCATGGCTATTTGCATACCTAGGAGCATAGGGAACAGCTGGTGGTGGAGGTATGTAAAGGTCCAGAATGGCTGGCTTCTCTTTCTTCAGGGAGGTATCCATGGTGCTTTCTGGTGACTGGGTTGTAGTTGGTGGCGGACTGGTCTGAAATTAAAGTAACTATATGTTTATATTTACTGAAGTGTCATCTCCTAGATCTTCCCCAGCCTCCCTGTTACTTGCAAAAAATAAGACATTCTTTTACCATATTTTTACCCCCTTGTGGAATTTGCTATTTAGATTTCTTCAGTTACACATTTATTTATTTACATCGTTTATATCCCACCATAGGCAGCCCAGAACGGCTAACACCACAAAATAAATACAGTATAAAACCATTTTAAACATTAAAAAGTATAAGCATAAAAAACACAAATGATCCACCCTCCCCAACCCACCCAACCCGATCCCTCTCCCTTGCCAAATGCCAGGTTTGACAGTTCCTACGGAAGGCCGGGAGGTCCAGGGCCAGACGGGCCCCCACTGGGAGGGAATTCCAAAAGGCACGGCACGGTCACCGAGAATGCCCTATTTTGCGTGGCCCCCCGGAGAACCTCCAGCAAGATGCCCCTGGATGACCGCAGGGGCCAATCTAGAACCCGGGGAGTGAGGCAGTCTCGCAAATAAGCAGGGCCCAGACTGTGTAAGGCTTTATAGGTTAAAATAACACTTTGAATCGGGCCCGGAAGACTATTGGTAGCCGGTGCAGAGATCGGCACACTGGTATAACCAGGGTACCAGTGGCGTAACCCCTCCAGGAGCCGAGCCGCCACATTCTGCACCAGCTGCAGCTTCCGAGCCATCACCATAGGTAGGCCCATGTAGAGCGCGTTACAGTAGTCTAACCGAGAGGTAGTGGCCAAGTCCAGAACCGAAACCAGCGGCCGAAGCCGCCGCACCAGATGTAACTGGTGGAAGGCACTCCTCGCCACAGCCTCCCCCTGGGGATCCAGGTGGAGCTGTGCATCGAAGAGCACCCCCAGGTTCCACACCTGGGATGTCAGCGGAGGGCAGACCCCATCAATCGATGGGGCCATCACCTCTGCCAACCTACCCACTATCACCACCTTCGTCTTGTCAGAATTCAGTCACAGTCGGTTAGCCTTCATCCAGTCCCCCACAGCTGCCAGACACCGGGTAAGCACCGAGACAGCCGGGTCTGGGTCGGTTGAAAATAAGAGGTAGAGTTGGGTATCATCTGCATACTGATGACACCTCACCCCAAACCCTCTGATCACCTTGCCGAGCGGCTGCATATACACGTTGAACAGGAGAGGGGACAAAACCGAACCCTGCAGGACCCCACACGGGAGGTCTCGGTAAGATGACCAGGACAATCATGCTATCTAAGGCATAATCCTCCAACATTAAAGTCAATGGGAGTTTTGCCATTGACTTGAACTCGGAACATATGCAAATTATATTTTATATGTGTTTTATCGATGCCTGTAAGTCACCCCGAGCTGCTCTCGAGCAGGAGGGGGCGGGGTATAAAACTAGTAAAATAAATAAATAAGTCCCCTGATTGGAGTTGAGACCTAAAAGGTACAATTGGGATAACAGGTAGGTATCGATCCAGCACTCAAATGCCATTAACAAATAAAGCTCCAATTTCAAAATCATTCTCCTCTCTCTAGCTGCATTATAATTGTAATTACTGCATTATAAGTACAACCATCATGCCCTAAATGTGACATGCCCACTTTAATTCACGCGCTTCCTGTTCCACCATATCTGGTCCTATATTTTAGCTATAAACAGAAAGATATATAGATATGAGGCTCTTAAGTTGCAGGGGTTGAACTTGACTTCTATATACTCAGGACAAAAGCTCTGTACCCTCGCTTCTGACATTGCTGGCTGTCATAGTAGAGGTTAGTTTGGACAACCTAGACAACACTGTGGTAGCTCTGCAAGAGTTATGGACCACTCAAGGTGGTGTTGGTCTTAGACGTCTAGGTAAGAAAAAGTGCTCCTGGCAGTCTCTGCTATCTTTGCTTAACAAGAACCCTTCGCCTTTGAATAAAGGCTTCTTCCTGGTCATTCCTGCTTCTGTCACCTTTCCATCAGGCTACTGTACAGCACGTTGCACCTGACTGGACATGGAGTCAAGGCCTATATTGGCTGACCTTGTTCTAGCTGGGTACTCCGTCCAGCATGAGTCGCAGCTAGAGGGAGTGGGGGGCAGTGTAGCCATTATTTGTAAGGAGGCAGTGTAGCCATTATTTGTAAGGAGGCATGGTCTGTGAGGAGATTTCCTGTGCAATCTATCATGGGAATTGAGGGCCTCCATCTGGTGATGGATTTGGCTGGAGACAGAGTGGAGTTGCTGCTGATATACTGTAACAGCAGGTTCCCTGCCCGCTCTGATTGAACCGGTGTCGGGGACTGTCTTGCAGTCACTATCCACGCCGACACGAGTCTTGGAGGGGCAGAGCGTGAGTTCATGGCCGCCATGGCAACCATGGGCCTGTCTCAGATAGTTGTTCGTCCTACCCAAGTTGGGGGACATACCCTGGACATATTTTACATAGGCCTGGAGTCTGGGGATCATTAGTGGGGGAGGTTTCAGCAGTGCCCTTGTCATGGACGGATCATTATCTCCTGGTGCACGTCGGTCCGTGGAGGGGTGCAGAGCCAGTTCGGTTGGTTCCCCCCTGGAGACGTATGGAACCAGAAAGGTTCCAGAATGCTCTGGGGGATGTTCCCTCTGATGTCGATGGTCATTTACTCAATGACCTTGTGGCCTTTTGGAACTGTGTTGTTGGAGGCCATCGACCGTACGGCTCCTAGGCGCCTACTCCCGAATTGCTGACAATGCAGGTCCCCATGGTATATGGAGGATCTGTGGCGGATGAAGCAAGAAGGGCAGCAGTTAGGGTGATGGTGACATCGTTCTTGTACTGAAGTTGACCGATTGCAACTTAGAGTCTGGTTACATACCTATGCTGTTGATCCTATTAAATCTCTCAGCTGCATTTGATACCGTTGATCATGAGTTGCTGGTGACTCGGTTGCAGGACCGAGCCAGAGTGGGCAGGACTGTCCTTAAATGGTGCTGCTCCTTCCCGCCAGGGAGAACTCAACGTATGGTGCTGGGCAATTGTTCAACTTCTCCCCGGAGCCTCATATGTGGGGTCCCACAAGGTTCCATCTTATCCCCTCTCTTGTTCAATGTGTATATGCAGCCTGTGGGGGAGGTCGTCAGAGGGTTTGGTGCAAGGTGTCATCAATATGTCGAGGACACCCAATTGTATCCCTGCTTTTCATTAGACTCAGGCTCGGCAGGCTCGGAGGTTACCAGGTACGTGTCAGCTGTATGGGATTGGATGAGGGCGAGCCACCTGAAGTTGAATCCCGACAAGACGAAGGTGATGGTTGCGGGACTAGCCGGGGGAGTGATGGGGTTCGTCCTCCCCTGGTATCTCAGGTCCGTAGTGGCGGCTGTGGTGAAAGGTGCATTTCGCAAACTACATCTGGTACGTTGGCTTAGGCCGTATGTCTCGAACTTGGACCTTGCCACAATCATCCATGCTTTTATTACCTCGAGATTGGACTACTGTAACACACTCTACGTGGGGCTACCCCCGGTGACTGTCTGGAGACTGCAGCCGGTGCAGAACGCGGCGGCGTGTCTCCTTAGGGGGACGAGTCGTCGCGAGCAAATCACTCCGGTGCTCTGTTCTCTGCACTGGCTGCCGATAGTCTCTCCGGGCCTAATTCAAGGTGTTGGTTTTGACCTTTAAAGCCCTAAACAGCTTGGGCCCCCACTTATCTGCAGGACCGCCTCACCTTCTGGATTCTGGATTGGTCTCTGCGGTCGGCTGGGGGTGCCCTCCTTGAGGTCCCCCTGGGTTTCCCGAGTGTTGACCATGAGGAGGGTGTTCTCTGTGGTGCCTCTGTGACTGTGGAACTCCCTCCTGTTGGAGGTCCATCTGGTCTTAGACCTCCCCTCTTTTTGTAGACAGTGTAAGACCTGGCTGTTCTGCCGGGCCTTTGATATTTATTTATTTAATGGATTTGTATCCCGCCCCTCTTGCAAAGCAGCCCGGGGCGGCTTCCAACAATAAAATACAATAAAAACAATTTAAAACATTTCATAACAATAATATTAAAATATTAAAACAAGGCTAAATATCATAAATAATATATAATAAATAACAAGTAAGGTGGGGGAGCTAAAAAACCCCTCACCCCACCCTCCCCAAAGGCCTGGGCGAACAGCCAGGTTTTGCAACTTCGCCGGAATCTCAACAGCCTGGGGGCCAGGCGAGGGAGGGAGACGGGGGATGGGTGGGTTGGGTTTTTTCTTGTTTGGGCTATTTTAATGTTTTATATTTTTACGATGTTATTTGTTTTTTTATAATGTTGTTAGCCACCCCGAGATGCATAGGCAGGAGGGGGCGGCATAAAAATGTGACAAAATAAATAATAAATAAATAAGGCTTCTCGCATACATCCGGAGATGTAGATATCTTTGTTTTAAATTGAACTGAAATATAAATGTGATGCGCAAGAAGTCTCTCTGTGAACCACGTAGAACACCACAGCTTGATGTCAACGGGATGTATTCAGAGAGAAGCATAGACAGCACAGAAGATGTGCATACACAAATACACCTTAAATATTCCAGATATTCATCTGTATACCGTGTAGAGAAACAATCAATCATCCTAAATATCTACTAGGATCTTGTTCCAGAGCAGAGGCTGAAGATTACAAAAGGGGGGAAAGCATGACTGTACTCATAGGCAATTTATCATTATGTCCCAGAAGGTGTCAAATCACTTGCTGTCTGTCATTACATGATTTGTATCAAAAGGACTCCAAGTCATTAACCCCAATTTCCATTTCCAGCCCTTCTCCTATTCTGTGGATTTCTCAACATCCCAAATCGTGCTCACAAAAGTCCTTTGCGCACGGCATAAGAACAGCAAAACAAAATCTCATTCCTTCTCAATGATTCATTTGTCCTCTCCAGGCTACAAAGAGAACTTTGTGGAGTTCACTGCTATATAATCTCTCTCATCAATTTTTTTCCAATCCAAATAACTCAGTATTTACTGTTAACTTCCAAAATTCATCAGTGGATTATCAGCATTTCAGCCTGAAATAGCCGGCCTTCATGATGCGTCTTGAGGGATTAAGGGAAGAAAACATTAAATACTCTTATGAAATATTAAGAGGAGATTATTTCACTTTGGACCATTTTTATTTTTAAAACACGAGTCTGAAAGCAGCAGACACTTAACCGTGGCCTCACATTTCACCATTTGTGGGTTAAAATGGCGGTTGACACAACACGTTGAGAATACGTTCCATACAGACCTTGATCCTCCCTCCCACCCCCAGTGACAGGAGAAAAACTAATTATTATTATTATTATTATAAGCTTTTATATAGCGCCAGCGATGTACCTGGCACTTTACCGAGAATAAGATAAACACGGCAGGGTCAGCGTAGAAAAAAAAAAATTCCTCCATCACCTGGACAAGTGGAGGTTTCCATCGCAGGTTCTTCAGCGGAGCTGGAGTAAAATTAAAAGAGCCTGTAGGACGTTTCTTGAGTAGTAACGTAACTCCGGCAGGATTCTCTCGCAGTTTCCCCACTAGGTTCTTTAGCTGCCATCCCACCTTTAAAAAAAAAAAGGCATATATTTTAGATGCATTCTGAATACCTGGACTGCATAACTAGATCACGCTGCTCTCTTCTTCGTAATTGCTCTGCCATACAAAAAAAGCAGTCTCCAAAACTTCTCAACGACAGAAACCTGGGAAAAGCTTTTGTGGTCTCTGCCTTAAAACCATCTCATATCATGCCAGTCCAAAGTGCAAATACAGGTGTGATCTGAAGCCCCGGTTCTGCAAGTATTTATGTAGATACTCAGCTTCATGAATGAGCATTGTTACATTTAACCCTAACATTTAGGGGCAGCATATAAAGGGCGGCTTGGGAAGGCAGAGCCAAACAAATTTCCCAGTGTTAACCGACCTGTCACTGTCATTGTGCTGTCGGTCCCCAATTCTGCCATGTCTCCAGAACCCTCAGTGAAAACAGATGAAGAACTGGGCCCAGGAAACTGCCGGTCCTGCTGCGCCCGCTGCTCCTCCAGGTCAACAGCCCCTTTAGCACACTCACTTCTGGAGGTCAAGAGGAAGGGTTTATGGGCTAGAGGGATGAAACGTCCGAGACAGGGGCTTCCAGAAAGGTCACATGCCACCTACGGGTCACTCAGCTCAATAGTATGATTCATGTGCAAAAGGGCATTATAAGCGTTTGCAGGATTGAGTCTAGAGGAAACAGGGAAGCTTTTTCTAAAAACTATCTTTCCAACAATGAGAAAGTAGTTTGTGTTTTATTCTTAACCTCTCTTCAGACAAGACAACAAACACAGGCTGGAGTAATTTAAGAATTAACTCAATGAGAAAAGACTGTTCCAAAGCCAGACTAGAAAGCGACACAATCTGCGTTCAGGGCCAAACTGAAGGATGCGATGACCCCCCGACCCCCCACCCATGCCTCCGAAATACCCTGCTGCACCAGAATGCAGCAGCCCCTGGCTGGCCCAGCTCAATCCAGTCCAGATGTCAATGCATAGCCCTCCCACCTCGTTCGCTACCTCTTCCCCTGTCTCCATCTCCAGAGAGTTTTCTCCAGACATACTTGCCTACCCAGATTGTGACGCAGAGTAGGAGGTGGAAAGGAGACGGCGGTTGGGACAGGACTGGAACAAAACAGTGTTGAATCTGCCACACAACAGCCCCTCTCCAGTTGAGTTGCCTGTGTGTGGCAGCCACAGAACAAGTCTTGGAGTTCTCTGGCCAGGGCTGCTCAGGCTAGGAACAAGTGCAGCACACAGAGCATTGGGGCTCCACACTGCTGTGTATCCAAGGGAAATGGTCAACCTGGTCCTGACTGAGGCCGTTTTTAGACGATGGTGGCAGCGCTCGCGCTTGTTGTGAAAAAATGCCGGGAGCCGGGATCAGACGATACGCTCCCGGCAATCACGCGCCCGGAAAGGGACGCGCATGTTTTTCCAGCCACGATTTGACCGGGTCGATTTTTCAACCCGGTCAAATCGCGGCTGGCAAAACATGCGCATCCCCCTTCCGGGCGCGTGATTGCCGGGAGCGTATCGTCTGATCCCGGCTCCCGGCATTTTTTCACAACAAGCGCGAGCGTTGCCGCGATCGTCTAAAAATGGCCGGAGTGATCGATTCAAATGCTGCAACTGTTTTTAAGCAATGACGACAGTCAAACCCAGATTCTAATCATTTATGAACTAATCCAGAAAAGAAAAAATAAAATGAATTCAAACAAAGCGTACTCTCCATTTACAATAATGAAGTGGAAGGTGGGAGTAACCTTGAAGAAAAAGCAAGACTCAAAGAGGTTAATGGAGCGGTTGATTGCTTACCACAGTCTGATGATTAACCTGAATCACCTCATCACCAGCATGAATCTTCTGAGATCGATCAGCCGGGGACTGCAGGGAGGTAAACAGGAAAGGCATGCGTTTCCATAGAGCTGCACATTTAAAGGAAAGAACCACCTACTCTTTTGAGCCGGAATCGCCGTGTAACTGCATGCATTCATGATGTGAAGGGTGGTGGGGATTTAAAGTGTAAGAGTGCAAGCCTCCAGGTGCTTAATCAAATTAAATATTTAAGATCTGTTGCAAAGACTATTGTTAAATTTCACTGCTTTAAAACCAAAGAATTAAACTAAATGGATTTAAAGTTTTAGTAGAGAAAAACTCAAGGATGGGTCCTTGAGTATGACAGGCAAGACTGTTCCAGGTTGCTAACTGGCAACTAATCTGATAGAGTATTGCCTTCCTGAGTTTTGTTCTTACAAGCAGCACGAAGCAGAAAGTAACTTGCCCCTGGGCAGGAGGCAGGTAATTGCACCAGGAATAGAGTTGCAAGCCAGGAAAGAGTAGGACTGACGGGGGGAAAAAATATATAAAAAACTAAAAAATAAAGCAGGCTCTTCCCTCTGAACTGTGTTTAGATCATTTTCTTCTCCAGAATAGCGCCTCCAGGAGTTCTGCCCCCATTTTGGCAGAAATAATTATACAGTTTTAACTGTGCTCAAACAAACAGTAAAGATAAGGGGAAAGAGGGATTTTTACATCAAAAGTGTCTGCTCATGTCATGAAGCCCTAACAACCGATTTTAAGACATGCAGATATCGTTCAGGAATGTGTTGCTATTTGCTCTAAAAGGAGCCTGAACGTAATCTTGTGTTTTACATTTCTAAATACTAACCGCTTTAAGTTTCCAACTACAGACAGTACGTGTGATCAGAAAAATCAACCCAAATAGAGCCTAGTGCATGTCCATGTTCTTCCCAGCTCACTAATCTAAATCAAGACTTTCAAGTTTTAACTTGAACTATCAAATGTAGTCATTTAAACCACCTGGTTTCATTAAGTCAGTAAACCAGCTACACTGGAACCAAGGACAACACCTTGTACGTGCAACCCATGTACTGAGGTATTAAAAAAAAACCTCTAAGGAAGTTTTCTTAACATAGCTCATGATGACATGCTCAGCTAGAAATTAGCAAGCAGCGGTTAAATATCTGTCAATACTGACTCGGGTTTGTCTGGTGCAGGTGCTGTTCACTGGTTATTGCTACAGATATGGTTTAAAACAGGGGTGAGGAACTTCCAGCCTGTGGGACAAATCTATCTCAGGGCTGGGGTTTTAAAATCATCAACAACATTTGGCCCCTTCCCAAGTCCTGGGTCTGGCCCATGGATTCATTACCTGCCCACAAGCACTAGGAGTGAGTTCAAGGGAAGGAGCTATGATGCGGACACGCATTCGAGGATGGGAAGGGGGTGGGGGGGAATTCGTGGCCCAGACCCATGATCTGGACCCTCCTCTTTCTTCCCCATCCTGAACGAACCTCTTAAGCACCCTGATCCTCCAACTCCTATCTGGCCCATGGAGCTTGTCCTAATTTTCAAAGTAACCCATGGGACAGAAAAGGTTATCCACTCCTGGTTTAAAATATCCCAAATCATCTATTCTGATAAAACCCCACCAACATGTGTTAGATGTGCGGAGAGATCCTCGCCAATCATATCTGACTCATCCAATAGGTTATTCTCCACAACAAATGCCTGACTTAGCACAGACAAACAGAATTACCAGATCTTTTCTAGTCAGAAAATGACACTGTCACACAAGCTACAGTCCCTCGGATTTTCCTCTTAGCAAACCCACCAGCAGTACACACTGGAAGCGCCATTCTGTACCTCCCCAAGAGTTTGGCATTTAGGGATTTTTGTAGCAGTCATTTTGAAAAATAACTGTCACTGAGGAGGACATGGAATCTCAGGGTGATTTGAGACGTGATGGGGCACCTATTGGCCCCATTATGGAATCACCTTTTGCTTCCCCGCCGGAATCAAAACGTCACGTCCAGCAGATGTCCCGGCTGATTCCGGCGGGGAATTTGGGGGGGGGGGGCTGCGCTACGCAACGTGCGGCCGCACAGCCCCGCCCCCCCATGTTCCCCCAGTCGCCCACCCTCCTAGGGACGGGCGGGCGCAGCAGCCAATCCGGCCGCTGCGCCCGATTCCGATCCGGGGTCTTGGCCACGGCCCGGAATCAGCAGTGGTAACAGACATTACCATCCGCCGATTCTGGGGCATGGTTTGAGTAACCATGTTTTCGGGGATGGTGCCCGGACCATCCTTGAAAGCGTGGTTATATTGCTCACTGCCAGTGGTTCACCATGGTGAACATCTGGCGGCGAGCAACCAGATGTTACAGGACCATCCACCACCACGTGGGATTCACCGTGGTTGAGTGTGGTAACGTAACGTCTGAAAATACCCTCAGTCTAGACATACTGCTAGCTAGCCTGCTTTCTGTAGACAATAAGGGTGGATGCAATAGGATGTTGAGATTCAAACAGGAACAAATAGGGAAAATCTAGGACTTCAAAATCTACTTTTATTACAGTTTCTTCTTTCTTCAGGTTTTACCTAGAACAGACAAAGTTAACACACATCTACCTTAGGGTTGTTTTTTTTTTTTTTAAAGTACACTTACATTTTCTGTGGTTCCAGTAATTACATGCAATCCATCATACGTAGACTTGATGTACATTCCCTACATTTTTTTTAAAAAAGGACAAAATAGCACCATGAGAATTAAAAGCTTGTATACTAATTATTTAACAGCTTTGATTAAGAAATGCCTTTTAAAATAAGCCAAGCTTTTCATTGATTTCAAACTTCAAGTAAGATATAGGAAAATCCACGGAGGGCCTGATCCTATAATTACTAAACTAGCACCAAGCCACATTCACTTTTGCCGGGCCTGTGTCAAGCACAGCAGACCAGAGTCACGGTTTCTTGCATAAGCAGCATAATCTAGTAGTCAAGTTACCCATGCGGTGATGACCACCTTTTCTTGAAACACAAGGCGTTAAGGCACATATTAGAAGAGAAAGTTAATAGAATTATATAATTTATCCGTTGCAAGCCACCTTTAATAAATAAATAAATAAATAACTTATTTTATCATTTATTTATTTTTTTAAAAACAGGAAGAAAAAAAGTCAAATTCCCAAGTTTTATTCTTAATTATGACAGATTCATTTTGTGGCATTGCAAAAAGGTTATACAATATCTTTGAACGGCCTTGTATGACCACTAGAGGATTTCGTTGGTTAAACAGCAATGGGTCGCAGCCTTGCACGGCACAGGTCTCTAGCATGTGAAACTGGTAGATCACTTTCCTCATCCGTAAATGGAGATTTAACTTCATCACAGGGGTCTTTTGAAGGTTAGTTGGTATTTTTATTATGCACTGTAGATTATTCAAGTGCGGAGGAGGAGGAGGAGGAGGAATAGTGACGTAGCTAGGTTTTTTGGGTCCTGGGGTAAGGCACATTACTGGGCCCCCTGCACCTCCCAAAGCCTGTGGCAGTGCCCCACAAAGCTGGAGCAGGCCCCCAGGTCAACCGCCCCAGCTACACCAGTGAGGAGGACTATTTATTCACTAGGAATTGGCACCTCCCCCACCTCCATATGGAAGCGTGTTGGGGCCGGAGCGGAATGTTTCTTAATTTTCTTCTTCATTTGGGACACATTTCTCTCTCCACAATGTTTTTTCAAGATCGTCGGCAATTGAGTGTCAAACCACCCACCTACACCTCTACTGCACCCCAGAAAAACACCCCCCAGACACAAACATTTACCCATCAGTCTATGTAACTCTTTAAAAGGTAACCTACACAGATAAAAATCACTGCAAAATGAATGACTTGATTTACAAGCCTCTGCTGAAATGGCTTCGGCCACCAATATACTCAGCACGTTGCCGCCTCAATAACCGCTTTAAAAACATTTTCAACTACACCCGCGAGGGGGAGAAGCGCACACAGAATGCAGCCCATGCAGCTTTTATCTGTGGGTCTGGTGTTGCAGGAAGTGACCACCTCACTTCCTGGGCCCTTGGGCAGTATTTGCGGTCATCGGGGGGGGGGTGCCGTCCTGGCGGTGCCCCACTTTAAACGGGTGGGGACTGACAGGCAGGCATTCTCGACAGCTGCTCCTGCACTGTGGAGCAGTGCACCCCGGTGGCTGTTTGCCTCAGCCCGAGCTGCCTTGTGTTCCGCTGTCCGTGTAAAACCTGGCTCTTCCGCCAGGTGTTTGGTGGGGAGTAGGAGTGAAGGGTGGGTTGGGTTTTTGTGTTCAGTTTGACACACTCTGGAGTGTTTCATAAGGTTTTTACTGAATTGTTTATTTTTAAATTGTTTTTATGGTTTCTGTTATTATTATTATTATTATATTAACGACGTGAGCCACCTCAAGCTGCCAGAGGCGGTGGGATACAAATGTATGAAATAATAATAATATATTAATTATTTATTATTATTATTATTATTATTATTCCCATTGTACGAATGGGGAAACCAAGGCTCAGAGATCGAGACTTTCTCAAGGCCACCCAATACGCGAGTCCAACACCTTATTCACTAGGCTACATTGGTTCTCATACATATAACTAATTCATTAATCAGGCACAAAAGACTACTCAGCAGGCTGAGAGCCACAGTGGGGAAAGGGGCAGCAGGCGTGACGCTCCACTCACCAGGGATGAGCAGAAGAGTGGATTTATACAGCCCTGAATATACTCACTCACAAGCGTAATTGTTGGCAGATTGTTTGTCTTCTCCCCTGTCCCCTCTCCCTGTCTCCCCCTCCTTGTCTTTTAGATTTTAATCCACAGGCAGGGACCGCATCTATTTCTATGTTCTGTATGGCGCCAAGTACATGACTGGCACTATAGAAATGTTTATAATAAAATAAAATCATCATCATCAAGCACTAACAATGCAGGTATAATGAACCAGATGGAGTTCTTACCAAGCCTTCCCCAGCTTTGATATTGCTTAAATGAGTTTCTTCAAGGCACGCACACTGGCTCATCAGAGGATCAGCTGCTGATCGGATTGTGTTATCACAAATTCCATTCAAAATCTTGGACTGAAAAAAAGAGAAACGAGGTTGTGTCACAGCTCCCATTGCAATTTTAGAAGCCGCTCATTTTTCAGAAAAGCAAAAAATGCTGCACTACCAAGACCCCAGCTCCTCCATGAGCTCAGGGAAATTTCCAAAATAGTGGGTTAGCGGGGAAGGGAGGAGAGGCAGGAAGAGGGAAGAAGCAAGGTTTACGTACATGTGTAGAGGGGCTGAAGTATCAGAGTCAAGAGGAACGGTACCGCGGTATAATAAGTTTGAGAACCATTTTTCTGGTTTGGGGGTAGGGAGACATCTCATAATTGGCCACAATCATGTCATTTTATTTATTTATTTTTAAATTTTTATGGTTTAACTGTTGTCATGGTATTGACAACATCATAAGGAGTACATACACAGTGTGTACAAGACAGTTGGCTGGAAAAAAGACTCTATTTTTACAAAATGCTTTTCATTTTCCTGTTCTGTTCTCAAATTAAAAACAACTAATATCAACAGAGTCCAGTGTTTGTTAATATTCTCATTTAGATTCATCTTGGTCATCTAAACAAAATGTCAGAGAAGCCATATTCAACCTGTGTTACACCCTCTGGTATCCACAACCAGGCTTCATTTGTAAGATGACCCATCTGAGGTTCCTTCAGTGCATGCAGAGATTTGGGGAGGACTCAATATGAATTTGGGTAACTGGGGAGCAGTGCAGAACTGTAGCTTTGTATTAAGTTAGCTTTTCTGTATTAAATTTACATTGTGAAAGGAATATTACTGTTTTGAACAGGACTGGGAGGAAACTGGAAAAAAAAAAGAAACTTCTCTCAACAAAAAACATTGACATTTCAACAACCCAGGGTATTTTCAGACGTTACGATCCCACGCTCAACCAGTGGATACCCACCGGGTGAGCAAGGGACCATAACGTCTGATGGGGGGAACGGAAGTTCCTCCCCAGATGTTCATCCCCGTGAATCACGGCGGGGTATCACATTCACCACGCGATCGGAGGTCCCGGCGGGACCGGCCCCGATCGCGTGGTGAATGTGATTCCACGCCATGGTGAAGGGGCTCGTCCCGTCTGGCCGCCTACCACGGGCTGGAATCTGCGGCGGGATTCCAGGTCGTGGTCAATGCGGGTGGGTGCTGTGGCCGCATTGGCCGCGGCACCCGCCCATCTCCCAAGAGGGCGGGCGGCGCGGGAGTGTGGGGGGGGTGGGGCCGTGCGGCCGCACGTTGTACCGTGTGGCCCCACCCCCTCCCGGATTCCCCACCGGGATAAGCCGGAATGTCTGTTGGACGTGCCGGTGTGATCCCGGTGAGGGATCAAAGGGTGATTCCGTGACGGGGCCAATACAGGCCCCGTCACGTCTGAAATCACCCACAGAAAAAATTGTCAAAGGGGTATTAACGAATTTTGAAAATGTAATTTTAAAAAAAATTGTGTAACTGATTTTTACATCAAAATTTCATTGCAAGGAAATATTTCAAGCCAGCCCTAGCTGTGAGTCAGGTTTACAGAGCTGCAATAGCATAACCTAAATAAATCTAAACAAAGCACAAGTATGAATAAGAGGAAATGCCTAAACAAGGGAACTCTTTTTTTAACACACACACAAACAAACACAAATATGCATTTGGACAGGGGTATGGAGAAATGAAAGGCAGAGAAAGTTCCTACTTGCTTAGTCTACTTCTTCACGGACAAAATTATTTTTAGCTATTGTGCTACTAAATTCCTGAGCATCTATCAGCAAGCGGAAGGTCTTATCAAAGAGCACAGCCTGGTTTGTGTTAAAAGCAGGAAGTGATGATTAACTCTGACAAAATACAAAAAGCATTTTATTGCATCCCTCTGCTGGTCACAAGATTTTTCAAAATTCTTTTGTAACACTTAGGGCTTTAAACTAAGTATAATTAGCCACAGAATTTTCTAGTGCCATGAACCAGGACTGATCTTTTACAAGAACAAGGAGCATTATCCATTTCATAAAAGACCGATAAACCGCTATATTGTTTGTGCTGTGAAAGAAAATCTATTTTTTGTTCTTCGTTCTCGCATCTTTTCCTACTCTCGTCTCTCTCCTAAAATTTAAGCAGGGAGTTATTGCTGAAGTCGTATCACCTATGTAATAAAACTTTGATCACAATTCTCATTCGTCCAGCAACGTAAAGGGGTTTACACACACGTAAGTTGGGTGCTAAAGTGTTGCGCTAGATTTAAGTGGGTGCCAAATCCTCTTTTGCAGTGAGAGGCATCACTCTCACCTAGCCATGCAATCATTTTTTTTCCATACGTGACAACGTGATGCACCGCCACGCATTGATCCTGCCCAGGGTGAGGGCCCTCACCCGGGGCAGGAGAGGAGGCAGGGAGTGGGCGGGGCGACATGGTCTGCACGGCCCCACCCCTCTTGCTGCTGAGTGCAGCCCGCCGTCCTCCTGGACGGGCAGATGTAGCAGCCTATTAGGCTGCCGCACCTGCCCAGAAAGGCTCTGGCCCCAGACCAGAGTTAGGTAGAGCGGGCCATCACACGTGACGGCTCACTCTACCCCGGTCCACAGGTGGCTTCTCTGGACCGTGGCAGGGTTTAGCCCGCGCTGTGACTTGATAGGAGCCCAAGTCGCAGCACGGGCTAAATGCTGCCATGGTCCAGGGAGCGCTCTGATCCTGCCCACGGTAACATCTGGTAGGCAGAATCAAACATGACGGCACTGCCGGTGGCCACGTGGAGTAAAGCGTGGCCACCTGTGGTGACGCCATGTTTGAAAATACCCATTGTCGCCCCTCAGAGCCCAACGCAACTACTCTGTGTAGTCAACGGTTGAGGTGTGGTATGACCCCAGTTTCAGAGGTGTAATTCACACAATCATATTACAGGCAGTAGCCTGCTGATCCTTGTCACACTGCACAATTATGCCTCTCAAGGAGAGTGAGGATTTGGCACTCCCTTAACTATAATGTTGCATTTTGGAACATGACTTGTGTGCGTGTGTGGTATGTAATCAATAATAAAATTGCCTGTAATGTCTTCTGTACATTTCACATAGATGAAGATGAAGGTGAAGGTTATGGATTCAGTCTGATCAACCAAGAAGTCATTGAAATGTGTGCGGTTTCCAATAAATGAGAATTCAAAAAGCAAGGTACAAATGAAACTTAGACTTACTACATTTAAAACTTTATCCTCCGTTTCAGCCACAGCACAATCCTAAAAAGAGAAAACACAACAATACTTATCAGATCTGTGTTAATAGACTAGGTTCCCAATCAAACACTAGAATCCAGATATCCCTGAACTGGGAGAACCCACTGTGTGGTACTGGGGGACTGTTCATCGTCTCCCCGGAATCTCACGTGTGGAGTTCCGCAGGGGTCTATTCTGTCAACTCTCCTGTTCAACGTGTATATGCAACCATTGGGTGAGGTTGGGCGAGGACTTGGGGTTCGGTGTCATCAATATGCTGATGACACCCAACTTTACCCTCTCGTTTTCAGCTGATCCAGGTCCGGTCATCTCATTGCTTACCCAAGTGTTTGGTAGCTGTGGGGGAGTGGATGAGAATGAGGCGCCTGAAGCTGAATCACGACATGTAGGAGGTGATGCTGGTGGGGAGGGCTAGAGGTGCCCATCATTCATGGGGTTCGCCCCTCCCTGGTTCCTCAGGTTCGTAGTCCTCGACTTGCAGCTCCGCCTGGACGTCCAGGTGGCAGCTGTGGCGAGGAGTGCCTTCTGCCAGTTACATCTGGTACGACAGTTGCAGCCGTATCTCTCAGACGCCAATCTGGCCACCATCGTCCATGCCTGCATCACCTCAAGATTGGACTACGTGCTCTACGTGGAGCTATCCTTGGTGATGGTTTGGAGGGGACAGGTCGCTGTGAGCATATAACACCTGTGCTTCGCTCACCGCACTGGCTGCCTTTGGTCTTCCAGGCCCGATTCAAGGTGCTGGTTCTTACCTATAAAGCCCTAAAGTGGGGGGCTACAATGGAGAGGGCGTTCTCGGTGGCTGGGCCCCGGCTGTGGAACTCCCTCCCAGAGGAAGCACGACTGGCCCTAAGTCTGCTGGCCTTCCGTCGGGCCTTCAAGACATGGCTGTTCTCCTAGGTCTTCGGAGGTGGGGAGGGTGGGCTAAATGTTTGTATGGGGGTATTTTAAAATTGTTTTAAATATCTGTGTGGATTTTTATATTGTGATTATTTATTTAATTCCATTTATATGCCGCCCCCTATGCCTACGGCATCTCGGGGTGGCTTCCAACATAAAATAAACAAATAAAATAATAAACGGCCTGGACCCTTCCTATCTGCAGGACCGCCTCATTCCCCGGGTTCTGGATTGGCCTCTGCGGTGGGCCGGGGATGCCCTTCTTGAAGTCCCCGTGTGTGGCGGGAGGCAACGTTGAAAGGGCGTTCTTGGTGGTGGAACCGCGGCTGTGGAACTCTCTGCTGGTAGGGTTCTGTCTGTCCTCGGATTTTCCTTCCTTCAGACACTATTGTAAGTCCTGGTTATTCCACCAGACTTTTGGCAGAGGAGGCGGGGAGAGGGACTGGGGGTGGTTTTCTTTGGATTCAGTGACCTTTTAACTTTGACTTTTATAGTGATATGTATTGTGGTTTTATATTTGTATTGCGGTTTTATATTTGTATTGCTTTTATTGTAAGCCGCCCAGAGGCAGGAGGGGGCAGGATAATAATAATAATAATTAATAATAAAGTAACTACAGCAGAAAGTTACTTCATTTCTAAAGCATTAAATGTACTTAGCTTTCTAATATCTGGTGTAAAAGAAATACAGACACCTAAAATTATACTCAAGCGCACACAGGCTTTCAGTTACTGAACCATTTCGTATGAAATTCTTCTGCTCATATATTAAAGGAACTTTGGGAAGGTTAACTACACAGGCTTGACTTACACACTACACACACAAAAAATATTGGTTAGATATGCTGCCAGAAGCACTCTTCAAATGTCATATCGATATCATTGAAGGCATCACATACAGAGCATTATTTACTTAGCTCAGGTATGAAAGACTTGGAAATTAAACAAACATATTTAGAAGATTACAGAAGTGACCACTGGTTTCTGCAAAAACAGCCACTCTGAAAACATCAAGAGCCAAAAGAGGAGGGAACAAAACAACACAAAACCCCACAACCTTGCAGTTGAGATTCATAGAGGAAAAGCTATGAAAAAGTGTTGTCCAATTCTCAAGAAAACCCTACAAATATTATTTTGCAAATGACATTACGGGTGGGAGGGAGCTCAAACAATAGAAGAAATACAAGTGCACAGTCCTTCGAAGTCTTAACTTTCTCCATCTCCCAAGAGCCTTCCATGCCATGCAACTATAAACCAGCACATGTATGACATTATTCTGCTTTTTAAGGAGCTTCTCAGTATGGAAAATCCACTGAAATTTAAGGAGACAACCCAGTTGCCCAGTTATTTGCAAGTATCCGTAGTGAATTCAGTGGGACTACTCATGAGTAAGAAGCTGAAGTATCACCGCTCAAGTTTAAAAACGTATATATCAAATCTACTTTGCAAGTGAAATCAAGGCATTCCAAGCGCCCAACTTTGTTTGGTACATGTTATGAAAATGTAATTCCTACATCCCGAGTCGTTAGGGTGCCAGTGAACTCATTTTGGAATCCCACAGAGCATCAGTTTGTATCTCGCTGCTAAGATTCACAGTCTTGTAACGTTTTTATATTGGACAATCCAACTATTTTTGAAGACTTGTCCCAAACAACTGCCCCAAACAGAACCACTCTAGGTAAAGAGATATAAAAGCGCCTCTCTGTCTAGGGTCAGATTATGGTCATACAAGAAAGGGGGGCAGGGAATAAGTCTGTCCCTTTGTGTTAAGGGCTTCAGTGCGGTTCATCAACAGGTGTAAGTCACCAATAGGCCATTTAGACCGCGTCTAAAGTTTGTGCCTCCAAATAATGAAGATAGGTGTCGTATGACTATTTGTGGTTGTTCTGTGGATCAGGATACAGGCCAGAAGGAAATCTGTGTAGTGACTCGTTAACTCTTCCCATACCTTTTAAAGTTCCTTCTGCCCACAATTACTGACTGTTTCTTAATATGTTAATTTCCCATCTTCTTCTCCTTGCCTTTTTGGGTGAGAGGGTTAAGAAACATTCTACCATGTTCGCTGAAGGGTTTTTTCCCCTGAAGATAATTCATATACGGATTCAAAGTAGAAAATATACAAGTAATTGCCACGTAGGGGTATGTAACAAATTTAAGAATTGTTACGTGATCGGAATCCATGTGAAAAATGCTAACTGTAGAGGAATGAAGCCTTACCTGAGACCAAACCCATGTTTTAACTAAATTACTAAGTAGTTTTACTGAATTGGACACATTCCCAACAGGACGTCAATATAGAGAGGCACTTATCTTCCTTCCCAACAATCAGGCCCCGATATGAGGCCCACACCGGGAAAAAGTCCACTTTCATCTGGATGCACTCAGCCAGACAAGAATTCACCTAAAGGCTGGTCCTGCATCAGGACTCCCTACCAAGACTAATTCCCACACCCTGTGGGCCTGACCCTAGGGACCAAGCTTTGGCTAGTTTATAGAGGTGGCACCAAGAATGGGTAGCCACGGCTAAATGACTCCTGGGGCAGAGGCAAGAGTGGGGCCCAGAAGGACTGAATCAGTTGCTTTGCGGTTTGGAACCAAGCCAGCCAGTAGAAACCAGGCAACTGACCCAGTGGCAGCCATACCTTCCTCTGGCACTCGCAGGGGAAACGGGAGCCCACAAAGTGTTACGCTGGCCCTGCCCACAACACATGCACTACAGCAGCCTTTTCCTTCCCAAGGGACACTTTGAAAACTAGTAGACGCTCCAAGGGCCACACAGAAGTTGGGGAGCAACGGTGTACTCAAAGAAGAAGGTCTAGATCATGCAACTGGGCCATGGATCTCTTTTGTGTGCATGCCCTCATCTCTCCTCCTCTTACCCAGAGCTCATTTTTTCAGTGCTTGGGGGCAGGAACTAGATCCAGGGGCCAGGAACTGGAAAGGGACCACATGAAAACTAGCCACAGGCCACAAGGTCCCCCACCACGACACTAAACCCCTATTCCCAACTACTTCATTTTGAGGTGGCGTGCCTTGTTCGCCAGGTCCAGTGTTATCTGTTCCCACAGCTAGAAGCAATTGTAAAAGCAGCTTCTCATTGCTTGGAAAGCATTAAAAAGAAGGGGGAGGATGGGCATGGAACAAGGCAGAGTGAGAGAAAGGACGGAAAGGAAAGGGGAGGGGTAAGAAAGGTCACCGGCCAGCCCCTTCCATTCATGAATAGCCACGGCAAGTGGGGAGGAGAGTGGGAGCTGGAACTTGGCGACAGGCTACAACTCGAAAGAGCCACCTACAGGTCAGAAATGTACCTTTCTTCTTTATTATCCTCTCACCAAGTCCCACTATAGGTAGACTATAAAGCAATACCACGGAGGTGGGTTACAGTCAAAACCCATAGGCCTAAACATACAAAAACAAGGAGTCAATACGGCTAGGTCAAACCTGGCCTCAGTTTGTGAAGCCAGATCTACAGCACAGAACTTAAAGATAAATGGAGAACTCCATGTGGTCGCTTGACAGTACTCTTCTAGAGAGACATACTTGATGCCACCAGTGATGCAACCCAGGCCAAATGAGCCAGTACCCCTCAGGCGGATCAGGGACCAGTGCAGCAGCTTCAGGCAAAGCATGCTCTAATCCATGGGTGATGGACTGCGTTGATGGACCGGAGCCCCTCAAATGGAGCAAACCAGGCATCTGTGCTCCTAAAAGCATCAGTACAGTGAATGTAAGAGAGCAAGGCTTTAAAAACATCTAACCAGTGGAGTGCCTCCTTGCCCCTGGAGGAGTAAAGGAAAGAAGGCCAGCAGGGAGATAGCCTGATTTTGCAGGGGAAACCACCCTTGGCAGGAACACTGGGAGCAGCCAAAGGACTATCTTCCCATTGTGAAACCAGATATAGGGGGCCCTGCAGGAAAAAAAGGGCCCACAAAATGCTGTCTTAAAGGACAATATGCTAATGGCGACCTAAAGCCATTGGCCCCCAAGGGTTTCCGCATAAGAGCCTGGAGAATTAGGTGAACCTAAGTGAGGGCCACCGCTGCTTCTCCCCCTCCAAGAGGGAGGCCATGTACTCCAAGATGGTACATACTGTTGCCTCTGCTGGGGAAAAAGGCTTCCACCTTCTGCTCATTTCACAAATCTTCCCCACTTGGCATAGTAAGAGACCCTTTTAGAGAGCTTTCCAGCTGGCACACCGGGCAAAGACAACCCCCTTCATCTAGAGTCAACAGTGAAGCCTCCAAGCTGCCAGATGCAAGGAGGATGAATTTGGGTGCCACCACACTCAAGTCATGCTGGGTCAGCAGGTCAAGGTGGAACACAACTTCCCCAATCCCAGGGTGCCAGTACTGCCTTGCCAAATCCGGGGCTATCAGAGGTAAGACACCCCTCCACCCCCCGCGATCTGTCTGAGCAGCCTGGGAATGAAGGGGATTGGTGAGAAGGCGTGCAGCTATCCCTGTGGCCAAGGGGCCACCAAGGCATCCCTCTCTGAACCCTGACCCTTTCGCGCTAAGATGACTGGTAGTTTGGTGCTCTGCTCCAAAGCACACTGGTACGCTCTACTGGCGTACTATGAAGCAAAACACCATTCGTGGGATAGCATCCCTGTCCTGCCGAAGCATTACGCCTTCCCATTGTTTCGTCAGCCACGCAGACTGCTACAGGCATCACTCTTTTGGCCAGCCACCATTTGGCCAGCTACATGGAATGCCTCTTTCCTAAGGGAGAGCAATCTGGCCACTCCTACGAGGTTGTCCATGAAGAAGAAGACAGGACACCTCTACACTTGAGCGTCAAACACCTCAGAGCCAACCACATGGACCACAGCTCAAGGACGTTAAAATGTCAGCCAGTACCCCAGGAAGCGTTGCGCATAATTAAGCCTGAGCCACAGCTGGGCCAGTGGAGTTGTAAAGATTGTTGATGCAATGAGTCCCAACAGCCTAGAAAACAAAACGGTAAGATCTCGAAACATCTGTGCAGAATTGCCTGGAACCTGTCCTCAGGAGTAAAGGCCTTATTTATTTATTTTATCTATTTAAACAATTTGTATCCTGCCCCTCCTGAAACCAGCTCGGAGCAACTAACAATCTTAAAATATAAAATACAATAATAAAAATATTATAAAATACTCATAAAACCAGAACAATTAAAACACGGCATGGGAACAATAAAACAAATAATACAATAAATAAGGGAGAAGGGATAAAAAGCCTCCCTAACCCACACTCGCCCCCTCCCCAAAGGCCTGGGTGAACAGCCAGGTCTTACAATTTCACCGGAATGTTAAAAGGCTTGGGGCCAGGCGAGCTTCCTCCAGGAGGGAATTCCAAAGCCATGGCCCAGTCACCGAGTATGCCCTCTCCATTGTGGCACCCCGCTTAACACAAGGGACCTCCAAGAAGGCACCCCCGGCAGACCGAAGGAGCCGCTCTGGGGTGTGGAGGGCGAGGCGGTCCCTAAGGTACGAGGGGCCTAGGTCGTGAAGGCCCTTATAAATCAATACCAATACCTTGAACCGGGCTCGGCACGTTATTGGCAACCAGTGCAGAGTCCGGAGCACAGGTGTTATGTGCTCCCGATGACCCGTCCCCGACAGGAGCCGGGCCGCCGCATTCTGCACCAGCTGCAGCCTCCGAACCAGGAACAAGGGCAGCCCCACGTAGAGCGCATTGCAGTAGTCCAGCCTCAAGGTGACGAAGGCATGGATGAGGGAGGCCAGGTCCGGGCCAGAGATGTACGGATGCAGCCTCCGCACCAGATATAACTGGCAGAGAGCGGCCTTTGCCACTACCTCCATCTGCCACCTCCAGGTGGATATCTGCATCCAATATCACCCCAAGACTCCGAACCTGCTGAGCTATAGGAGGGCAAACCCCCCCAATCAGGGGGACTGACACCTCCCTCGCTCTCCCCACCACCATCACCTCCGTCTGACTATAATCTAGACTAGCCTCCCAATAAAGTGGGTGACCTGATTGGAAACAAAGAGGACTTATCATAGCTACTGACAACCCCAAGACTGGAAAGACGGCAGCATGCCTCCTCTCTATGTCCCTCGAGTCGATGTCGTGACTGGGCCCTAAAGAGCCAGTCATCTAGATACAGGTACACTAAGGGACCTTGCTGGTGAAGGGCTGCCCACTGGGGTTAGACACTTTATAAACATCAGCAGGGTGGTGGTAAGCCCAAAGGAGAGACTAAAACCCGATAATGGATTCCATCCGGCGCGAACAGGAGGAACTGGTGACAGGCAGGATGAATAAAGTTATGAAGGTATACATCCTTGAGATCCAGGGAAGCAAAGAAAATTCTCGCTCAAAAGGACAGGATAATCTGCAACCAGGTTACCCTGCGAACCTAACCATAACCTGTCCCCGTTTAGAATACTCCATCGGAACCATTACAATCTGGGAATTAGAGGCTGGATGAGTCACTAGGAACCCCTGTTTCAAAGAGGCTTTGGGTTCCCTTGCATCCAGGTTCCCCAAGGCGTACGCCTTCTGTGTCCGACATACAGACCCTCCGGTCCTGGAATGAGCGGAGGTTCGGGGAGTGGGGTGGGAAGAGACTGCCCAGGTTTGGATCCCCTGGGACCAGCCCCTTCTGCTCCAAAAGAGCCTCAAATCAAGCCGGATGGTACTGGCACGGTGCCAACGAACTCCTGCTCGATAGGAACTCTGGGCTGCTTGATGCCTTCGTCTCCAGGCTGAGAGCGTCCTGTGTGCGACGCAGCAGACTGCTGCGTGGAAAGTCACACGAGGATTGAGGCCCATGGCACCTACGGCTCTGGAGTCTACAGCCTCCTTGTGCCAACTATGGTGCCCTGTGGAATCAAGCCCGATGGCACCATCCCAGCAGGGTACCGGCCACGACCAGAGCAAATAAAACCCAGGGCCACACCTGGCATGCCTCCGAGTCTCTTGGTACCAGGACCTACTCCTATGTGAACATGGTCCGTACCGTCAAGGGCTCCACCAGCCAGGGAGCTTGGTCTTTGTAAAGTCTGGGATGAACCCCTGCAGGTGCCGCATGCGCTGAGTCATGCTCCGGCCCCAGGTAGGGGGTGGGAGAGCACCAGTATGGGCATCTGTCACTGGAATCTTTGCCACACACACTGTGTTGCACCAAAAGCCTTTCACCAAGGCCATCCAGTGCCATCCAGTGCCATCCAATGCCATCCAATGCAGTGCTACACAACTGACTCTTGCAGAAGCGGGAAGAAAATGTCTAAAGGGGCTGTGATGTCACAGGAGAGAGAGAGACACACACACAAAGTTGTTGCTGTACCTATAGTGGGACCTGATGAGAGGATAATGAAGAAAAGCTTTGCAAACATGCTGCTAAAAGTTAGCTAGCCGAGGGGCTTGTACAAGATGTCCTGCAGCAGATGTAAAAAGGACATTCTGTAATTGAAGTGGCAACAATCTTCAAATCTCCTTGTTTGGGTGCCTACAAAGTTACGGTATCTAGCTGCATGGTTTGGAACCTGTGGTTCATGGGCCAAATCCGGCCCATGGCTGTTTGTTATTCACCCCCTTCCCAATTTCTGGATCCAGTCCCTATCCTCAAGTATTGAAAGAGTGAGCTTAGGCTAAGCGAGTAGAGGTGATGACATGCACTCAAAGAGAAGGATGGATCCATGAGATAGAACCATAATCTTATCGCCCTCCATACTCCAGCCTGTGCACTTCGCTCCTCCTCTCTCCCTTCTCTCACCCTTCCACGCCTTCCCTGCTCCCCTAAGCGCCTTCGTCCCTTCTCACTTGCTGCCCCCCATGCCTGGAACTCCCTCCCT